>JAUCBJ010000423.1:0-71122 GCA_032718475.1 Nemertoderma westbladi | reverse complement strand
GGTGGGAGCCCCCGAGGCTGCCCGCCAACTGCTCCTGCGGTGCTGTATTCACCATCTCCCACTCCCTTCACTGCCCTATGGGAGCCTACCCGATCCTGCGGCACAACGAGGTCCGCGATTTCCTCGCCGAGCTCCTCAGCGAGGTCGCACACGACGTTGAGGTGGAACCCCATCTCCAGCCGATCGAGGGCGAGTCTTTCCGCCTGAGATCTGCTACGGTAGACCCGGAGGCCCGTCTGGACGTTGCGGCGAGTGGGCTGTGGGGTGGGCGCTTCGAGCGGGTTTATATCGACGTCAAGGTATTCAACCCTCTGTGCTCCTCCAATCCTCGCTCCGTGGATGCTGCTTACAGCAAACATGAGCGAGAGAAACGGAGGAAGTACGAGGAGAGAATCAATGACATCGAGCACGCCGGCTTCTCGCCTTTTGTAATTGCTACAACTGGTGGGGCCAGCCGCTCAGCCCACGCGCTCCTCACACGCATTGCGCTCTTACTGTCGGCGAAACGGGATGCTCCCTACTCGCAGACTCTCTCCCTCATCAGGACTCGGTTGAGTTTCGCCCTCCTCCGTTCCTCCATCATGTGCCTCCGGGGCGCACGGAAGCCGAAGGCTAGGCTGGCAACGAGACAGACGATGCAGGAGACCGGCGTGAGCGCGGCTGTAGCCGAGGCTGGGATTGCATTAAATAGTTTCAACAATAATTATTAATTACCTACAATTTGTTGACATTAATTAATTCATTATGCTGCTTGTTTGTTAATGTTTATTTTATTTGTAATTGAAATAATGTTATATTGACAAATAAATTATCCATCTGCCATAAAAAAAAAAAAAAAAAAAAAAAAAAAATGACTTATATGGGAGTAGAGGAGAACTGAAAGTGGCTAAATGTTATACAACGGAGTAGTTTGTTGATTTTAATTCGGAGAGGCTTTAGTGTAGTAACATTAGTACTTCCCTACAGTAGAAGTCCGTAATGTAGGTAGGGGTGGATTAGACTAAAATAGAGTTGTCGAAGAATATATAGAGGGAAAATATAGCGTAACTTATAGAAAGAATAGCCCGGACGTTCTAGAAATTTTATTAAGTATATAATATGCAACATGCGGTTTCCAAGATAATTTGTTGTCCACCCAAATTCCAAGAAATTTTGTACTGTTTGAGTAGTTTATTTTATGATTATTGATTTGAGGTGCTGGAATTTGGGTGGCATCTTTAGTTAAATTGGAAAATATGGTATATTCTGCTTTGGTCAAGTTAAGCGACAGACGGTTAGCCATTAACCATTCTGCAACTTTATTTAGTTGGTTATTGGTGTGAGATATATGTTAATTAGAATCGTGATTAGAATAGCATAGAGTAGTATCATCTGCGAATAGTGTGGACATTAGGGTTGTAGCATTAGGTAGGTCGTTAATATAGAGTAAGAAAAGGAGAGGAGAAAGTACGCCACCTTGCGGGACTCCACATATGAGAGGTTCTAGAGGCGAGGAATAGTTATCAGTCAGTAGTTTAGGAGTACCTCTGATACCGTAGGCTTCTAGTTTAGGAGTACCTCTGATACCGTAGGCTTTTAGTTTAGGAGTACCTCTGATACCGTAGGCTTCTAGTTTAGGAGTACCTCAGATACCGTAGGCTTCTAGTTTAGATATTAGTATTTTGTGGTTGAGTGTATCAAAAGCTTTTTTAGATCTATGTAAATAGTACAAGTAGAGTTCTTTTGGTCTAGAACTTGGCGAATTTTTTCTATTACAGTAAGTAAAGCATGAGTAGTTGATGTTTTAGCGCAGAACCCAAATTTAGCTTTGCTTAGAATGTTATATATTTAGATAAGTGTGATAACAATTGAGAATTTATTATTATTTCATTAGGTAATACTGGGAGTAGAGAGATGGGCCTGTAGTTATTAGAATCACGCGGTTCTCCGCCTCTGTAAAAGGGACTGACTTCAATTTTGAGAGAATTAGGAAAGAAACCCCGAGTGATGGATAGGTTAATAAGATAGCATAGATGGATAGATATGGCTTCAGCCGCAGTTTTCAGGAGTTTAGTTGGAAAAGGGTCGTTAGTAGAAGAGGTAGGGTTTAGGGTTTAGATTTAGTTGATGATACTGGACTTATACTGGGGAAGTTTCTACCAGCGAGAAGGAGTTGGGGCGAGTATTATGAATGTATTGTGTTGGTGACCGCCTTGATTGTGGGATTTCAGATGCTAATTTTGGACCAATGGATGCGAAGTGCCTATTTAATGACGTAGCTATTTGAGATGGGTCTGTAATGGACTCGGTAGCGTCTCCAGTACGAATAAACAATTTCTTAGGTGCATTGTGTTTTTGCATTGGTCTGAAACTGAGTTGAGTATTGGCCGTATATATTATTAGTATGATTGTTGCGCTGCACGCAATACTGACGTTAATTTATTTCTATATTGAGATAATTTTATTTTACTTTGCTCACTTGGTTTATTTATGTAAATTAGTCTATAAATTATGAAATAATAAAGTAAAGTAATCAAAAGAAATAAGCACTATTGAAAAGTATTAATTCCTATTTACTACTAAAATTTCAGTTAGTATGCGCTTGGGAGGTCTACACCCCGAAGGCCGGCCCTATCCCCAAACCCGAGTCCTCTCCAAGTCTGCGACCCCCTCGGAGACACAGTGAATTGTAACGCAATAAGGCGAACTGTAGACGCCTGCGGACACCCCCCCCCCCCCCCCCCATCACCATGGCCATCCCTCGCGTACGCATTCCCTCACGTCTGGCGACCAGAGTCTCAGCAAGGTGCTGGATGAATATTTCAGCCTCCTTGCACCAGACCCCGTCTGTGGTTCCTACAAGGGGCGTGAATGAGATCCTCCTTGTCTCAGTGACTGCGCTGTAGTGCGACTTCTTCACGTGGACGCTTTGTTCAAGGATGGAATTGACGGGTCTGTTGATGTATGTAAATTTACATATTTATGTAATTTCGGTATAGTTTATGGTCATCCAAGGCTTAAGAGGAATTTTTCAGGGTGGGATAGATTTTTGGGTTATATGATTCGAGCAACTGCGGTTTAAGTCAGAATAAAAAACATCAAATTTTTCATTGTTTGTGATTGTGGGCCCATTATATGTCCATGAGCTTGGGGAGTTAATTTCCTTAATAAAGTTAATCTGGTTATATTTAGAATAGTCATAAACCAATTTTTCTTTGGGTTTATTAAAAAATCAGGAGGTATTTTGAAAGATTGCAAATGTTGGGTAGTGGTCAGTTGAGCAAAAGTAAAAGTTCAAATACACCAGATGATGAAAAAGATGTTGTAATATTGGTAATAACATGGTCTATTAGGGATTTAGACCAAGGTGTCACTCGGGTAGGTTTATTAATCAGTTGGATGAAACCGTACGAGTTAAGTGTGTTATTATATTGAGTAGCTTTAGGGGGATTTTTCAACAGGTCGATATTTATATCACCCGCTATTAGCTACGTCAGACTTAGCAGGTTCGGTTAATTCAAGCCATGGGACTGGCGATCATCTAGGAGAGCTATAAGAGTAGAATGCCGAGTTAAGACGCCGTCAGGGCGAATAAACGTATCTGAGAAAGGAAGAATATGGAACGTAGATGGGGGGGGGGGGGGGGAGTGGGGTGTGGGGGGTAGGTTAGTGAGAGAAGACAACGCCAATGAAAGTGAAATGAACGATGATGAAGGTGTATAGCGTTAATATTAATATGAGCAATAAATTGGCCGTATCCTGCCGTGCTAATGGCAGACTAGGCAATGATCTTTGGTAATAGAATAAATTGCATATATTATAATCGGGGTCTAAGTTGCAGAAAGTCTGATGTAGGATATCCATACCGCCACAGATCGAGGCACGAAACTTCCAAGACGAAGAGCTCAAAAATATCAGCATCATCAGTGTAGCTGCAGAGGTGAACTCAGCCTTTAAGATTCACCTAGTTTACTAATGTTAAGCTCAAAACCAGCCAGTTTATATTGATAGAGTCAGTGACGATATAATAATGGCAAATAATAATCAAGTTGGAAAAGTCTTTGTTGAGGGTTTTGAAGCCATCCTAGTGCCATTATCTAAACGCAAAAATCAATCCACGCTAGTATTACAGGTTCATGCACGACTTGTATAGGGATCCACCTTATTGGCTATGCTGCTTACTGATTAGCTGATATAGACCGGTAAGTACATTAGTTCTGTGGTTGATTCACTCTTTTTGTTATTGTTGGACAGAAGAAGTCGCATAGCCCATGCAGAGGCACTGATCCCCGGACAGGTTTAATTGACTCGTGGTTATTACAGCCTAAGCTCTAAACTTAAAGACCGTTAATAACTTGACATGAGGACAGTATTTATCTTTATATGGGATGTTCTACTGTCGCTAAAATCATTTAGTCATGCTTATTTGCTTACGACGTCACCTTCAAGGCAGAACCCCCTAAGTCGATTTTTTTCGATTTTCATGTTTTTGACTTTTTGGGTAATTCGATATCGGCTTTTTCGTCTGGCAGAACCCCGAAGCTTTTCTACCAGCCATTAATAAGGGGCAGAAACATTATACGAGGGACACAAGCATTAATGAGGGACACACAGTAATCCGGGAGACAAACATTAATGAAGGACACCAACATTACTGAGGGACACACATTAATGAGGGACACAAACATTAATGAGGTACTCAAACATGAATGAGGGACACACATTAATGAGGGACTTGCATTAATGAGGTACACAAACGTAAATTCAAGGGACACGAACATTAACGAGGGCCACACATTAATAAGGGGCACAAACCCCTTAAATCGAGGGACACATAACAACCTGTAATGAGGGACACACCTTAATAAGGGGCAGAAACAATAGCGCGGGACACAAACATTAATGAGGGACACACAGTAATGAGGGACTTATCATTAATATACGGGTTTGCACAAACATTAATGAGGGACACAAACATTAATGAGGGACACAATGAATTAATGAGGGATACAAACATTAATGAGGGATACAATCATTAATGACAGAATGAGGGACACAAACATTAATGAGAGACACACATTAATCAGGGGCACAAACATTAATAGGGGTGAATGCTTGCCAATGGATATTAATATGAGCTATGGTGATGCTTGCCATCAGACGATCAGATATTAAGTGATTAACTGATATACTGAAAAAATACTACCATGTGAACGTGAGCTTCGATCAAAGTACCGCCGTTTTGTATACATTCCATCTACCTAATTAGATGGAAATTAATTGAAAGCGACGTTCGGTTACGTTGTTCAGCTGCCTGTTTTGCTGCTACGCCCCCCCCCCCCCCCCCCGGCTGGTGTACCCCCATATTTTCAATTTACCTCCTACCCCCACCATTCATGTTACCCCACCCCCCCCCCACCCCCCCCCCCCCCCATTCCTGTCTCCCCCTCATGTTCATCATTTTTTTACTCCTACTCCTACTCCTGCCCTTATTAGTAACAACATCGTTTATTGTTTTGGTTAGAAAAACCATCTCTGTAACCTGATCCTTCCCCTCAATTGGCAATAACATAGATTATTGGTTTGGTCAGATTAATATGTTATTATTTATTGTTGTTATTGTATCGCTTGACAGTAATGAGAATTGTAATACTGTAATATATTGTATGTGTGTATGTATGTATGGGTGGTAACATGGAATCATACTAAGTGCCATGGGGGATAACATGAATGGCATGGAATGATGGTGCCCATGATTAATGTTTGTGCCCTTGATTGATATCTGTCCCTCGTTTAATGTTTGTGTCCCTCATTAATGTTTGTGTCCCTCGTTAATGTTGTGCCCCTTATTAATGTGTGTCCCTCATTAATGTTTGTGTCCCTCATTAATGTTTGTGTACCTTATTAATGTTTGTGTCCCTCATTAATGTTTGTGTCCCTCATTAATGTTTGTGTCCCTCAGTAATGTTTGTGTCCCTCATTAATGTTTGTGTCCCTCATTAATGTTTGTGTACCTCATTAATGTTTGTGTCCCTCATTAATGTTTGTGTACCTCATTAATGTTTGTGTCCCTCATTAATGTTTGTGCCCTTGATTGATATCTGTCCCTCGTTTAATGTTTGTGTCCCTCATTAATGTTTGTGTCCCTCATTAATGTTTGTGTCCCTCATTAATGTTTGTGTTCCTCATTAATGTTTGTGTCCCTCATTAATGTTTGTGTCCTTCATTAATGTTTGTGTCCCTTATTAATGTTTGTGTACCTCATTAATGTTTGTGTCCCTCATTAATATTTGTGTCCCTCATTAATGTTTGTGTCCCTCATTAATGTTTGTGTACCTCATTAATGTTTGTGTACCTCATTAATGTTTGTGTCCCTTATTAATGTTTGTGTACCTCATTAATGTTTGTGTCCCTCATTAATGTTTGTGTCCCTCATTAATGTTTATGTACCTCATTAATGTTTGTGTACCTCATTAATGTTTGTGTCCCTCATTAATGTTTGTGTACCTCATTAATGTTTGTGTACCTCATTAATGTTTGTGTCGCTCATTAATGTTTGTGTCCCTCATTAATGTTTGTGCCCCTCATTAATGTTTGTGTCCCACATTAATGTTTGTCCCACTGATTAATGTTTGTCCCACATTAATGTTTGTGGCGCTGATAAATATCTGTCCTTCATTTAATGTTTGTGTCCACGTTGCTATGGGGTTCCGGACGTTTTGGATAACTTGGTCAGCAACAAGCAACTTAATTTGAGTAACCATTAACTTTTAGTCTCCGTTATATGAGGCATCTTTTACAGCAACAAACTTCGCGTTTACATCTGACATGCTCTGACGTCTGACAAGCTCACCAAGTTGCTGATAGAGTTGCTCAAAATGTTGCCACGTACTGTAGAAAAAACAGTCTTTAATTATTCGTCATGACGTAGCTTTGTTCTTACTATAGAGTACCACCCATGGCTATATTTTGTACTTAGAGTTCCGTTTGCTTGAATCATACCGTACTTATTTTAGAAGCAATTAATACCAAAATATCAAAAATTTATGGAGCACTTTAGAATTTTGAATTCAAAAATTTCCAACATGTGCGCAAGTGTGTTAGCTGTATTGTATGTGTTTATTTGTTATTATAGCGTTTACAGGTAATACTAACACCTGGTCACGTGCTAGTTAACATGTTAGATAGCACTTATTAGCTAATAACAAATGTGCACATGTATTACGTGCGCACTACGCACTAAATAACGAGGACGCACGATACGCCTTGGCTATTATTTTATATATTTTGCGTGTTTTTTGTAAAACTTCGGACTTATGGTGTTTTGCCTAATTGAGGATACCTTGTTTTCTAGGCAATACCCCGCAACTATCGCATAGTTACGGGATAATACCAGAAAACGGTGTTCCCCCTTGTTTTGGCAAAACACCATAAGTCCGAATTTTTACAAAAAAACCGCAATATATTTCAAAGGTGATTCTAAATTAAATAGAAAGTTTAGTTATATGAATTCTATATATATTTATTTGTCAAAAAACACAATAACAAGTAAACTGAGGCATCTCTCTAAAAAATAAACAGTTTTTATCGATTATCTCAGAACTTCAAAAATCGACTTAGGCGGTTCTGCCTTGAAGGTGGCGACGAGATTGGGTGGTTCAAGCTAGGTTGCTAAACTTAGATAAGCTAAATAGAAGTAAAACTAACAAACGACCTGACTCATTAGGTACTGAACGTAAAGAAAAGAGAAATATAATATATACGATAACCCTTGTATATAGCCACAGACCTACAATAATGTTGCGTTAATGGTGCGTTAATGGTTGCGTTAAGACTACATATGGGTTAGAAGAGAGAGATGTATTCCCATCATTGCTGTAATCCCCAGGATGATCCACATGGACCTTATCCGAGCGGGATCGAGAGGCCCGATGACTCGACGTAGTTGATTTAGGATTCGATGGAGGGCTACTAGTGGTTGTCAGCAAGCTCTTGAACTTTTGGATGTCTTAGAAAGCTGCTCGCAATAAACCTGATCGTAGCGGGGTTAAGTGATCAGTTACATTCTGACCTTTAGGCAACTTGTTCGCATTTTTAAACATCATGAGACATTGTGAGTGCCTGACAAAGCGGATTATGATTGGGCGCGATTTGTTTGGGTTGTTTTTAGGAGGACCTAGGTGATGGAAAACATCAACTGAGGATGTTGGAATATTCATTTTCTTGAGGACCTTAAAAATAATTTCCCTATCGGTGTCCACTCCACCAGACTCCTTCACTCCGTGAAAGAGGATGTTATGTCTCCGATTATATTGCTCGTTGTCGTCCTTGTCAAGTTTCAACTCCTCTATTTCTAGTTTTAAAGCTAGGTTGTCCTCCTTAAGTGAAGGAAAAGCAGCCGAGTCACACGTCAGACGGTTGAGCTTGGCTACTACTTCCTTCATATCTTCGACTAAATCGCAGATTAGGTTTTCCAAGTGCTCTATGTCCTTTTTTGGAGAAGCCATAGTGCGGGATTCCCTGACTGTTAGCGAGTGCGGGCTAATCCTTAAGTTAATTACTGAATTATGTGGAAGTAATTCTGTAGAGATACTGATTAGGCGAGTATGAGTATGACAATTATTAAGATATGATAGTAGTGTAGTAATTTACCGGTAGGCCAGTACTGCAGTAACAGTACTACTTTAAATTACATTACAGTCAGACACCAGCCATAGTCTATCAATTATGTCAACTGGATGTTGAGTCAGCATTCGACAATGTTGAATATGATACCCATATCAATTGGCTGCTTGATTATGATGTCAATCCCCATGTTGCATCAACACTACTAGCCTACGTCAGCTGCAGCATTGTATACTTAAAATTTAATGGTGTAATTGATCTCCAACCCATTCCAAACTACAGGAGACCGGTTTGGGATGTCAAATCGGTCCAATTTGGCTGGCTGTGATAATTTTTCAGATGATTTTATCATCCTCAGCATGGTTGTCAATGGAGCGGCAATCTCATATTACAAAACGCGTTTCATTAACATTCAGGGTACATTGGTTTTCAGATGTGCAGCCCTCAAATTCCTGGAGTATAAGATCTACAGCAAATCCATCTCTAATCAGAACATCGAATATAATACGGATTATGTCCTGCCTTTCAAGAACGTTTCATTCACAGATTTAGACTGCAAGGCTACCTGCTAGAGTGGTCTTCAGCCTGGAGCGCTTTAGCAGTTCCAATATTTCGTACAGCCTCCATTTTAATATTTGAGCTATAAACTCCCATGACCGTTGCTATGGGGTCTGCTACACCTTGGTCCCTATGTCAGCAACTCAACACTGGGATATATATCCAGTTTACTGCCGATTACAATTGTTGCTCTACGTCAATGCGTAGGAACACTTCTACTTGGATTGCGCTTTCTCAATTTCAATATGCAGCTAGGTCTAGCATTGCATAGTAGAGCCGAGTCCTGCAGAGACTCTTTCAGATCGCTTTACAAAGGTATCTCGAGTGGCTACAAAGTTGGGATGGTCGACTATGCGCTACTCCAGCTGTTCTCTATATCAACCTCTAATTACTTCAAATGGTGGAATACAAAAGTAGTAATCAAAATAATTAAATTGCATATAATATTGTGCATGTAATAAAGATTCAGGTCAGGTCCCCAGATCCTGCTACCACTATGGCAGTAATGTGGTACTACCTGTAGCTGTCAGCCCAGTAGGGCAGGCCTGATAAGCATAGCCTATTCATTATTTAGTTGATCAAGAGTGGGTTGGTTCAGCCCCGTCAACTAAATAAGTCATTGAGGGCTATAGCGCCTAGGGCACCATTGAAGGCAAAGGCTTGATACGCATCTGCATTAGAGATGATACAAGCCCCGCCCTGTCTATACTGGATGCTCCTCTACCAGTGTTAGGTAACCTAACCCAGGAGGCACACTTGGTTCAGGGTGTAACAAATGGACCCCTACAGTCGGCAGCAGGGCTGTAGGCCATGGATAGGCGGAAGGTAATCAACCAACGGCTAGACATGCTGACAAGGTCGGCGGAAGGTAATCAACCAATGGCGACCTACTGCGAAGACGCTTGTAGGAGTTGCGACCACAAGCGGTTTACTCCCACAACTGAAAGATATGAGTATGAGAACCCTCCAGGAGAAATACCGGCTCGGTCGTCGCCCGGGTCAACAAGGACCGCGTCCCTCAGTGGTACACCAGGCTGGGGTCGATAAATTGGCTACTGGAACAGAAGACAGAGAAGAAAGAAGAACCAACCTGTTGAAATGTAAAAAGACACTAAAGATTGCTACAATGAACGCACGCACGCTGAAAGCACAGAGCAAACAGGGTGACATGGTCGCTCTGGCAATGGAATATAACATCGACATCATCTGCATCCAAGAACATCGGATTTGTCATGAAGACACTGCCATGAAGTACAATGACATTGGAAATGGATGGACGTTAGTAACAAGCTCAGCAGTAAGAAACTCGGCCAATGCATCAATTGGTGGAGTAGGAATTCTGCTAAGCCCATTTGCACTTAAGACCCTAAACAACATCGAATCTATAAATTCCAGGGTTATGATCGCAACATTTGATGGGAATCCCAAGACAACAGTTATATGTTGCTACAGTCCAACCAATGCATCAGAGCCAGAACAAGCAGTCAAGTTTTATGAAGAACTGACTGGACTTATTAAGGACTTATTATTATTGATACCAACAAACAACACATTCGAAAAGAGTAAGGGGAAGCTATGGACCTTTCAATACCCTAATGGAACCAAAGCACAACTGGATTACATCCTTATAAACAAAAAGTGGAGAAATAGCATGATCAACTGCGAGGCATACAGCTCGTTCAACCTAATTGGTTCGGACCACAGAATTGTGACTGCAGAGATCAGACTCAGTTTGAGAGCCAGCAAACCCAGGACAAGCAAGCAAATCAACTATGACTGGGAGAAACTCAGAACTGACAATGCTGTAAAGGATGCTTATACAGTAGAAGTTCAAAACCGCTTTGAAGCACTTCAGTCAATGGATGAAGACCAATCCACCGATTCAATATACCAAAATATAATAACAGCCCACAAGGAATCAGCTAAGAGGCATATCCCCCAGAAACCTAAACAAAAACAGTATATGCCATGGCAAAACTCTGAGGTTACTTGTAAGAGAGAAGATCTTAAGATAGCCTACAAATTTAAAACCGAACAACCAACAACCGAAAACATTAACAAGGTTGAGAAAGCTAAGGACGATCTTAAATTGGCCTACAACATCAGCCAGGAAAAGTACATACAGGATAAAACTGAAACAATTACAACTGCTCACATACAGCAACAATCAAGACTTACCTGGCAAACTGTAAATGAGGTATCTGGTCGGAAAAGTTGTGCAAAGGGGCGCCTCAAAGCCGATAGTCCTGAAGAACGTGTTGGGAAGTGGAAAAATCACTTCAGCAACTTGCTTGGGCAGCCACCAAACATCGAGGTCAGCCCTACAAGGAAAATATATGACAAGACATTACCTATAGAAACAGGGGACTTCACACCTGCCGAACTCCAAAGAAGCATTAAAAGCATGTCCAATAATAAAAGCGAGTGGATTAGATGAAATCCCAGCGGAGGTATGGAAAACCGGAGTGCTAAATAGACCATTATTGAATGTTTGCAACCGGATGTTAAAAGGGGAAAAGCCACCACCAATTTGGACTAAAGGTCAACTAAAGCCTCTCCCCAAGAAAGGAGACCTCGGCATACCAACAAACTATCGTGGGATCTGTCTGCTTGTGGTAGCTGCCAAAATATACAATAAAATGATTCTATATAGGATTAGGCCTCACGTAGAAAAACTACTGCGTAAGAGCCAAAACGGATTTCGACCAAGTAGATCAACAATAGCTCAGATACAGAGACTACGGAGACTGATTGAAGGAATTAAGTCAAAGAATCTCCCCGCAGTCATGACTTTTGTGGACTTCAAGAAGGCATTCGACTCCATCCATAGAGGTAAAATGCTTGAAATCCTAAGAGCTTATGGAATACCAGAAGTAATTGTTGCTGGCATTGGATTGTTATATTGTGACACAGAAGCGCAGGTACTCTCACCAGATGGTAAAACTGAGTTTTTCTCAATCCTGGCTGGCGTACTGCAAGGTGACACATTAGCACCATTACTATTTGTAATTGTGCTGGATTACGCAATGAGGACGGCCACAAAGGGTGAAGATCTGGGATTCACACTTCAAGAACGCAGAAGTAGTAGATATCCGGCAACTACAGTCACAGACACCGACTTTGCGGATGACATCGCCCTGCTCTCTAATACGCTAGCAGATGCACAGCTTCTACTAAATAAAGTGGAGAGGGCTGCTAAGGAGGTTGGATTGCATATAAATGCTACCAAGACCGAATTCATGACCTTTAATGTTGATGGAAACTTGACAACCATTGATAATACTCAACTAAGGAAGGTCGACGACTTCCAGTACCTTGGATCATGGATAGAGAGTAGCAAAAAGGACATAGAAGTTAGGAAAGCAAAGGCTTGGGTAGCTCTATCAAAAATGGATATCATCTGGAAATCAGATCTCTCCAGGCACCTGAAGACCAAGTTCTTTCGAGCCACAGTGGAAAGTGTATTTTTATACGGGGGTGAGACCTGGACACTGACTAAATCACTTGAACAACGAATTGATGGTTGCTACACAAGACTACTAAGGGCAGCCCTAAACATCAGCTGGAGACAACACATGACAAACGCCGAGCTTTATGGTACAATACCACCTGTATCAACCACCCTCCATGAACGCAGATTAAGATTCAGTGGGCACTGCTGGCGAAGTAAAGACGAGGTCATACCAGATCTACTTTTCTGGCAACCAACACATGGAAAGCGTAGTCGTGGACGACCTGCCATAACATATATAGATCAACTTGAAAGGGATACTGAACTTGGGAGAAACGAAATTGCGACAACTATGGAGAATTGGGAAGCCTGGAAGGATCTCATTTCCACTGTCCGAGTTCGCTCGACCTAGTAGTAGTAGTAATAAAGATTATCGCTTGACTCAGGAAATGATATGTATCACCTGTGACAAAGTTATTATGTGACAGGTGCTATTATATATTGCACTTTCTTTCACCGCCAATCAATTAATTGGGGCACTTAATTATTATTGTATAATGAAAAGTCCAGTAGTATACTGCCTACCGGATCCTAGTAACGATGTACCTTACTGTAAGATCTAGTGGTGTATACGGGCTCGTACAGTATCTGACAATAAATCCCAGTCCAGGGTGTCTAAATAAACCGATACTGAATATGAGAACTACTACTGACGAGGAACGAAGCCTGGTGTCTATTCTAATACGTGGGCGAGTCAAATGCCCGGGCGAACTAGACAAAACAGGATACCCGGCCTCTAACCGGTGAGGCAGATGTACAGTCTACAGTGACAGACCAAACTCACGGGAAAACAGTCCCCGCGCAGCGAATCCTAACTATCGCTAACGGACCTAAATACTGTAAACTTGCCGCGGTGTGATTTATATGGTTTATATACAAGCTAGTGGATTAACAGACTAGCGTAACAATACTACTAACAAGCGGTAGCAGTCAAAAGGGGGTAGTACCTAAAGTAACAATACTGCTGACAGGGGCAAAGCAGTCAAAAGGGTGCATGCCATCTAAAATACTTGCCGTAAAACTAAATACTAAATATCTCCTAAAATTACAAATATGAATGGTAAAACTGCAGAATAAATCCTATTGAAAGTAACCTAAAGTAATCTAGTAGCTAGCAGGTCTCGAAGGGGAGTATATATGTTTTAGGACGTGTGTGCGTGTTACTGTACGAATAAAACAATTTTGGTGTATCGCCATTGTACTAGGTTTCAGTGATTTCGGACCAAAACAATAAGGGGCGCTAGCTACTAAAATAAGCTAGTCGCGCTCTGTAGGGCTTTATACTTACAAAATGACGTCAAAGCTCTCTCCTTCCTATCCACAACTCAACCGGGCAATTACGGTGTTAGTAACTACACCCGTGATCGGCACAAATACCAGATTCTGGTTGTAAGATAAGAAATAGGGGTTAATTGCTACTGTACGTTAGCTGATCGGGTATACAATTTGATTCTAAAATTTTGTTGCCGCGGTGGTTAGCAGCAATACCTATCAGTACGTGGCAAGGCGCGGTAGGATATTAGTAACCTCCCTAGGCCAAGCATGAGCCGGTAGCAGAAAGCTGCTCCTTGCCTGATCAAATATTTCGGGCTCAGACAGGGGCAGGCAAATGTATAAACTACAAAGTGAACCGGTACAGAGCTGTCAGTACTGCAAATCACCAAATTATGGAACTTGTGCTGTCTGCACCTAAAGTGTACTTGCGCGTACTGACAAACAGCAATAGTTCACACCTGTAGGAGATACAGGTTAATCCGGGGATTTTGCTTGTTTGCTCCTGTCTAAGTCTAAAATATTCAATCCTAAATTTTATGGCGTCCCAGGACGGCGTCACGCTTACCCTGATCTATAGGTCTTACTGCGGGCAAGGGCGTCAAACAAAGTCTTACCTTCCTGTGAAGTGGGCACTGTATGGCAAGGGGGCATGCTTCGAACGGGCGCGCGGGCAAATCTAACGTGGGCGCTTAGCGTGTTGTGGACATCTTTCCCTGCGTTGCTGACGGCCTAATGGTTTAGGCAGCCATCCTCCAAATGCTTGGCTGTCCCAATAGTGGACAAATAGAAATATACATGTTCAAAAGTTTACAGTATATTTACGTAATTTTACAAAGATTTATCAACCAAATTTACTAACAATTAATTTTAAAGAATGGTGATAACTATAGTACACAGTAAGTGAAAGGATAGGTAAGAATAACAAGTGAAGATTAACTAGTGATAACCGAAGGCTAACCGGCCCTTATATAGCAAATCTGGGACATAGAATCCGCTAGAACCTTCCAGAGTATTCCATGGCCTCACATTGGAGCAATAAGATGTTCTATGCCCTATGATTGGCCCAACTCATCATTCCATACATTGTACGCACCTCATTGGCTTATGTAATTAGATCAAAGTGAAAATATATAGCCCGAAAATGCAAATTTCCTGACCGGGATTCGAACTCGTAACCTATTTGTAATGCAACCAACGCCTTAACCATCTGACCACTGCGCCAATAGTGTTACCTATGTGTTTATGTGTATCAATATGAATAGGCATATTACATTACTGTAATTTAATCAAAATGCGTCGGATTTTAGAAAGTTTTTACGTTAAGCTACAAATGCTACCTTATAGTGAAATAATCCATCACCTCTCCATGAAAAGACTGTTTTCACCAATCGAAATACAAACTATTTACAAAATATCTCTTTGGTCTAATGGTGGGGCCTAAAATATAAAATAATCACTACCTAATTATTGCATACTTATTATTGCAGGTACAGCGTAAATACAATCTATCATACATACAAAATACAAATTTACCAATAAACTTTAGTGCATAAAATACAAAAAAAGAGCTTTCGGTTATCAAAATAAACAAATTAGAACAAATCAGAACAAATTAGAACAAATAATTTCAAACCTTTCGATAATCTTTCATATATTACAAATATACATAATAAACTTTCCAAATTAAATCAGTCCAATATAAACAAACATAATGCGCTAATAATTTCCAAATAAATCTTTAAAGTGTCCTCCTGACGATCTCAAAAGTTCGTCCTACTGGTCTGGATATCGTCTCCTGAGCGCTAATCGCTAATGGTAGGCTCGCAAGCCTTCCTTTCTCCATAATCTCGCTCTATAACTTTTGCTCCTCAACGCCTTTGCCCTTTTATACGATTAATCGGTGACTTCGGTCTAGCTGGGCTTGGGCTCCTACGTCGAGTTGCCTGCGGTTCTAGAATACCGGGAAATGAAACGACCGCCGTCTCCTTGGGTTCGGTTTGATCGTAGGATATCCAATAAAATGGTAGGCTGGCGAGCCTTCCGCCGAACTCCTCGATCTCGCCTTTCTCGTACGCCTTGTACGCCCTATAGGGGCTTAAGGCTTCCCGTTTCTCTTGTGTCGACTTATTAGACTCATCTACTACCATACTATAGACGTCTGGTTCGACTAATTTGGGTTCATAAATGACAATCTCGCCCGCGTTCGGTCCACTCATCTTAAACGAGTGGTACGGATTCGTCAAAGGGTAATCGCCTTCTTGGTAATGCAGACTTTGGTGGTTTGGGCAATGCGCTAATATCGGCTCGGGGTTCTCCGGGTTCAAGCGCATAGGAATTGCGTTGTCTTGCTCATGCATACATCCTCCACATTTATAGAACAGTTTATAAATGGAGAACGCTTCCTTAGTTTCCGGATCCGCTCCTCGAGCGCGTCTATAAAGATCGTATCTCTGTGTCTCGGGTCCTCGCAAACGTCGCTGGCGTCGCATAACGCATCATAGGGGTACAACGCTTTGAACTCCGCGCGTAACTCCTCCGCTCTTTTGTTATAATCGTCCAATCGCTGTCGCGTAACATTTGGATCCGCTTTGGACTTAGCGAGCTTGGCTATACTTCTCGCCATACTCTCAACTCCGAACACATTAAAGTTTTGGCCCCATATCGGTTGAACGGTGCCTGGTGCTCCTGTTCCTGCGTGAATCACTGTATATAGTGTTTCTACTAGAGGAAGCACAAACAGAGGTTAGATATGAGGAGACTTAGAGTTTTGTTGGCTTTTGGCTCAACTTTGCTCTAAAACCCCTACCCATTTGCCTAATGACTTCGGGTTTCGCGTGATTTCGCACTGGCTCCTAATCCAAAAATATGTGCCGATAAAAAACGAATTCCGGGTAAACTAGCAGCGAGTCTAAAATACTCACCTTTTAATTTCCCAAACTACTATCCCAAAGAAAATAGTGCAGTCGAGAATTAATTTGGTCTAAGATAATAGTAGACACGACTACGTAGAACAAGGCCGATTTTCTTTTCCAAAAAAAAATTTTATCAGTAGGCTCGCAAGCCTTCCATCTGCTCTTGTCCTCCCCAATTTTAATTTTTATTTAGCTGTATTCTAGAATTCACATTCACTGGAGAATCATTTTTCTTAAATTTAAATCCAACCAAATGGATTTGTCTAATAATTTTTGAAAAATTGTCTCACTTGTGGGTTCCAAGTGGAATTCCATTCCTACTGTACACACAATCCCGCTCCTATGTGATACATAAAGGGTACTACACTCCATGTTCACATAAAAGACAATGGAATTCCACCGCTGTCTCTATCTACAGTGAAGAGGAATACAAATGCACATACAGTAATACAAAATACTAAATTACTAAAATACAGTAAGTCTATGTGGCGGCCATCAAGGGTCCCACATCTCTATTTACTAAGATTGGGTGGAGATTTGTAGTCTCCTGTCTCGTTTATAGTCTCCTCAAGGAGCATGAGACGTTGTACAGGCCTATCTACGGTACGTCCGTCAATAGTCTGTACAGTAACTGTCCTTACTATACCAGATGTAGGGTGTGTGGTCAAAATGACTCCAGTCAGCCAAAACCGTCTTTTCAGATTTGTTTCAGCCAATAAAAGATGGTCAACTCATCTCAAACATCACCTCATCACAGACCCCTAGATCCCTTCCTATAATAAATCTCAAACATCGCTTATTAAAATACCAAGAGGTTCTGGTCGAAATAGAGGGCAAATAGTGTTTCTGCCATATTTTCCAGAATTTGTTGGCAAGTAGCTGAGTGATTTTCCAAGCCTTGTTGCCGTATCCGTCGCTATCGACAGGTACCGAAGTGGGCAACAATGTTGTCGGTGCCTGCATAAGCAGGTGCTTTGGTGTCAAGGCAAACTGTGAGTCGTTATTGTCTGGAATCAAAGCGATCGGTCTAGTATTTAAAACCGTTTCGATTTCTATTAACAATGTCGTCAGTTGGTCGTCTGTTAATATGCGTTGCATTGGTATTACTTTCGTCATGGCCGTTTTAATTGAGCCAATCAGCCTTTCCCAAACGCCGCCTCTCCATGGACTGACGGAAGTGTTAAAGTTCCATACCATACTGTGAGGATGTAGTTCCTTGGAAATCTGGTTTTGGTCCAACTTCCTTAAAGCTCTGGTGATTTCGTTCTGTGCACCCACAAAGTTAGTCCCTTGGTCGCAATAAATGGATTTCACCAATCCACGTCTAGCGATAAATCGCTGTAAGGCTAGGATAAAGGCATTGGTGGTCAAGTCTGTCACACGCTCAATATGGACAGCTCTGCTGGCCATGCAAGTGAAGATCAATCCCCAACGTTTTACCTGTACCCTTCCGCGTTTCGCGATTATGGGTCCAAAACAGTCTATCCCTGTCTCAGTGAAAGGGGGTCTAAAAGCCTGTAATCTCGCTAGTGGTAGTTCACTCATTTCTTGGTGTCCTATCCTCGCGTGCACCTTCTTACAAATCATACAGTTCCGTGTTACCGAACTCAGTGCCTTGCTAGGCCTAATCAGTACGAACCTCGAGCGAAAGTGTGATAAACAGTGATGTCTACCTACGTGTTTGAGTCGTACATGTGCGTCCAGTATCATAGTGCTGTAACTCATGGTGTTGCGGTATGATGATAGGATACCTAAAGTCAAGTGCAAAGTCAATGTTTTGGAGTCTGGACTTGTGACAAAGTAAGCCCCTATAGATAATCGGACTCCAACTCAAAATCGGTGAAGACTTGATCTGTTTACCCTGATTGATTGCTGTGAACTCTCGTGCGAAATATCGCAAGAAGATCTTCTAGGAAAGTCGCGTTTGCCTCTGGCATATTGTCTCAAGCGTTTGAGCCATGCTAACTTGTGGCACGCGTCAGTCCATGATCTAGTTAGGTTTACTATCCTGTCAACGTAAGTGTTAGTGACGTCATCAGGTAAGGTATAGTCAAAGTGTGGATACTTGTTCGGACTTGGTAGGCCCACGGGCCTTCCGGTGAGTGTCTCCCTTTGTGCAATAGGTTTGTCTGAGTCCTCAAGTAATTTAGTCTCCACAGTCTTACCCTTACCGTCCGCACTCAGTGGATTGACTGGCAGTAACGGTTTCAACTCTACAGTACTAGTGTGTTCCTGTGAGCTCGTAAGCTTCCTAACCTTCGTCACACGTTTACCTGTAGATGGTAAGTCAAGTATTTTCCTTGAGCGGAGTGTGATCGCTGTGGCCACACCTTCGTCCAAAGAAGTCAAATCCGTAAGTTGTTAATACCTAATGGGTGTGTACTAGTCCGCTCCAATGGGTCGTCCAATGGAGAGTCTAGTAGACAGTCTGGTGAGGTGTCCGGAAAACAGTCTGGTGAGACGTATGGTGAGACATAGCGCGGAAATTCCGGCGAAATGTCCTGTCGTCGGTCCCAAAGAAAGTCTGGCATAGCTTCTGTCAGAATGTCTGGTCCAAAGTCTAGTGGACAGTCTGTCGAGATGTCTGGTGGAAAGTCTGGTGAGACATCCGGTAGACAATCTGTCGAGAGTTCCATAAAACAATCTGGTGTCGCTTCTGGTGAATAATCTGGCAAAACGTCTGGTGAAACGTCTGGTCGAGAGTCTGGTGAGACGTCTGGCGTAATGTCAGGTCTAACATCCAGGTCATCAGATTTCGTCCGTCCTTGTTTCCTCTTGACCTTAGCATTGGCTTTCGCTTTAGACTTGACAACAGTGTCGATTTTTATCTCGGCACCCTCCGGTATGGTGTTAGTTGTTGCGTCGAATAACGGTGGCCATTCGTCTGATGGTCGTTGTAGGAAATCGGGTACTCTAAACCAAAAGGATTTATTGTCCGGTTTACAAAAGTCGATCGGTAGCATCCCCCGTGACGCAATGTCAGCTGGGTTCAGCTTCCCTGGACAGTGACGTCAATCTTGTTTGAGCGACCGGTCCAATATTTCAGCCCATCTGTTGGCTACGAAAGTCTTGAACTTGAATGTTTCGTTGTTTATGTACCAATGTACCAACGTCGCATCCATCCAATACATGACCTGCAAGTTAGCCTCCAGCTCGCGTTGAACTAAACTGACAATATCGGTGGATATCGTCCCGGCTTGCAGCTCTCCACGAGGTACAGTCATATACTTCAATGGCATTGTTCTAGCCTAGCCCTTGAAGTAACGAGAGACACTTCATAGCTGTCCGATGTCACTTGTCGTCTAAGGTACAATGTAACCCCCAGTCCATCCTTACTAGCGTCACTAAAGCTGTGAAGCTCTAAATCGGCAGGAAAGGTGGTCTGCAAAGGAAAGTATACCCTTGGTATGGTATAGTCTTGTAAGAACGTCAGTTGGGCTTCCCAGTCCCTCCATTGCTCAGCTAACTTTTCTGGGATGGGATCGTCCCATTCCAGTCTGGCTTGCCAAATGCTGTGGAGTATGATCCTGGCATGTAGGATCACTGGACTAATGAAACACAATGGGTCATACAATCAACTCATGGTCGATAAGCAAGTCCTCTTAGTGAGTGGTCTGTCCGTTGGACCTTACACGTACCCTAAAATTGTCGGTGTTTGGGTCCCAACTAAGTCCTAATACCTTGGTCGTAGGTAGAGGTTCTAGGTCTAAATCCAAATCACCTCCACTGTGATCCGTCGGGTCAAATGAGTTCACTAGTTCGGGTTCATTGGAAGTGAACTTCGTAAGGCGGAATCCGCCCTCAGCGAGGCAATCCTGGAGTTGGTGTGCTACGGTCGTAGCGCGCTCCAGAGTGTCACAACTCTTGAGGCCGTCATCCACGTAGAAGTCTCGTTCCACTGTCCGAGCTACTTCTGGGTCGAATTGGTCTTGTCTGTCTAAAGCTGTTTGCTTTAAAGCGTACATGGTGCAGTTGGTGCTGTCCCTGGCTCCAAAAACTCTTACCTGCATTTGGTAAGTTTCTGGCGGAAGTTCTAAATTTCCGTCTGGATACCAAAGAAACATTAAACTGTCCCTGTCCCGCTCCAAAGCCTTAACCTGGTGAAACATGGCCTCTACGTCACAGGTGAAAGCCAGTTTGCGTTGTCTAAAACGCATTAGGACTCCCATGAGGTAATTATTCATATTCGGCCTGTCCATCAGTTTGCTGTTCATAGACATCCCTTGGTAAAGCGCAGCAAGGTCATTGACTACACGCACCTTGCCAGGTTTGTCCGGGTGTCGAATAAAATGATGTGGCAGGTAATATGTCAGATCTGTAGTTACCTCTGGATTTAACATCCTAATGGCGTATTACTTTTGGAGATACATCTGAAGTTGCGCATTGTATTGCATATGGGCCGCCTCATCATGCAACAATCGCTGCCTTATTGATTTGAGTCGCCTCAAAGCAAGCGGGTAGTTGTTAACGAGCTTAGGTTGTCCATTGCGCCACAACATGCCAACTTCGTAGTGGCCATTTGCGGTCTGGCGAATGGTATCTCTCATAATATTTAATGACCGTTTTTCCTGTTCTGACATAGTGGTCTCGTAACTACCGGGTTGTGCTGAGGGTTCTAACCATTTAATGGTCCGTTCAGTCAGCAGTCGGTCAAGCGCTGCTTGCACTGCGCCATGGTCCTTGTCCACGTCTTCGTCCGCTGCGGTGGCTAGTGTCAATGTTTCTGGTAGGCTCGCAAGCCTTCCAGTGTCACTAGTCGGCATCAAAAAGTCGTGAGGTGGTTTGACGACCTTCTGATCTGTCGGTAGGCTCGCAAGCCTTCCAAGATCAACGACCGGTGTCGAAGCCTGGTGGGTGGGGTCAATGACCTTCGGATTTTTCGGTAGGCTCGCAAGCCTTCCAAAACCCTTGTTCATCGAGTCATCCACAGCAACAACCCTTTGGTCTTCAGTAGTCAACACAACCTGGTTTATTGCAAGTAGTTGTAAGTCACAGGTCCGTGTGGTCGTGTCCAGATCAGTTACGTCAGAATCGGTTACATCAGTCTTAGCGACGCAAATCTGTCGTAATGCAGTCTGTACAATTGGACCACAGGAGTGTGAAGGATAATTATCTATCGTGGTAGTCAGTAAACTACACGTACTCAAAATGTCGTCCTCCTGGTCACTTACCTCTAGTGAACGCACTGGTGCTCTAGTATACCAACCTATAGGAGTTCTACATGCGTAGGGGTTGCCCGCTGTAATAACAGATGGGCGCGTCTCCCATACCTGATGTAAGTTAAACTGGTCTGTCCCAATCAACATCGCGATTGAACGATAGTTAACAGGACATTCCGGTATTCCAAGGTGTCGGAAATACTTACGATCTTCCGGTGATTGCTCTGGCACAGGGCCGAGCAAGTTACTAAAGTCCTTTGTAGCTGCAAAGGTCAAATATCTTACCAGAAGTAATGAGCGCTCCTCCTTGCTGTGTTCCGCTTTGGAAAAAAGAGTATCAAAGGTTAATTTTACTCTCGTCACAGGGATCGCTCTCTTACCATGCATGCTGCTTACAGTATACTGAGTAGTCTTACCTTTACTCATGTCTGTAACTACGTCAGCTACTTGTTCGTCAACCTAACTATGCAATGACGCAGAGTCTAAGATAGCGTATATACGCTTGCTCCCTCGGGTTCCGGCAATCTTTATAGGAATCATGCTAAACCCTTTCAATTGGTTCTGTGTGAGGAGTGTTATCGATGGTTGTTCCTCCCCCGCATGCACGTAAAAGGTGTCGTCTTCCTCCTCGTCCTCGTCCGATGATCCTGATTGATCCATACAGTCCGTATAGAATGTACAAATCTCATGCAGCGCACGCTCTTTGTAAAGTGCGTCGCATCTAGCCGCTTTATCCGGATGCTCTCGTCGAAAGCGTTTGGTCGGAGTATGACTGTTCGTGTGGAGTAACGCATCATGGTTACGTCCACATAGAGGACATGTATCGTCGCTCAGGCAATCCTTCCGGACGTGTCCAGGCTTGGTACATCTCCAACAACAATCCAAAGATCGAATTTGGAGTCTCCTCTCTTCAACTCCCAACTCTTTAAAAGCGCGACATCCACGAAGTTTATGTCCGCTGTGGTTACTGCCGTTCCGCTCGCAATATGAGCATCCCGCAAAGTTGTTGTTGTTGTTGTGGCTGCTTGGTGCCGATAGGCGTCAGAACTTTAGAAGTTTCGGTTGGGGTGGCATAAGTCACGGCCTTCGCGTTCGTCGGAAATGATTTGATCCGAGTCGGCGCAGCAATAGCTATTCTTTCTTTCGCTATATGGTGGTCAGTGTAGTTTGATCGAGTCTCGACCACAGCCTCCTGCGAAATCAGTTGGTAGACGTCGGTAAGTTTTAGTAACCCACCGGCCTCTTCACGCTGATACTCGATACGTCGCCATTCTCGTCGTAATCGATGATGGAGTCGTCTGATTATCCTAATTAGAACTGTCGGTGCATAGGCGTACTAGAGTTGTCCAATGGACCGTAAAGTCCCTATAGCGTTCTTTATTTCGTCCGCGAGTCGTAGAAGATCGATCGGTTTCGAAATGCTTCCTCCTCTACAGAGGTCTTCGATAATAGATTTAGCCATGGCTAAGTTGCCGCCGTAAATCGAAAACAAGCGGTCGTACGCCAACTCAAAGGCCTCTGGAACACCAATAAAGTTTTCCGCTAATCGTTTCGGCTCACCAGACAGAACCTGGAGCAAGTAGTTAAACTTCTCCATCGAGGTAAGCAATCTGGGACTCTACGTAGTCTACCAGCGTACGCCAGTGCTTTGCGTTGCCAGAGAACTTCGGCGGTTGTTGTGCCGGTAATCCGTGTCTGGCCGCAAATTTCGCAATCTCGCTAACCAAATCCAATTGTCCGCGTCCCTGTTCGGTTACGTCGTCCAGTCATTCCCTTCCGCGCGTTGTTCGTCGGTAAGAAATATTAACGGGATCTTCTTCTCGATGGTTCGGAGTCTGTCTGATCTCCTGTTCTCTCCTTGGTGGTCGATGTTGTCTAGGTTGTTCCAACTCCACGCTGGTTTGTGATCGATCCGATGGTTGCGCTTCGAGTCGCTCTTCGAGTTGAGCTAGTCGGTCCGCCATTTCAGTAAACTGTTTGGCGCTAATCGCTTCCGCTGGTTGCAACGTGGGTTTCTGCAAGGGTGTTTCTCGTGGAGGATTGTCGATGTATTGGTTGGTCAATCTCTCCTCCCGTTTGTAATCAGCTGCCGCTCCAGTACGGAATATTTCCCGTTCCGTCGACTCCATATCGCTGGATGAATCACTGTCGTCGGGATACGGTGGTTGGCGGGTTTGTGTTCGGCGTATTATTCTTGGTCGGGTTCGTTGTGGTCTGGGATCTACGGCTCTCCATTGTTCGGTAGGCTCGCAAGCCTTCCACGAAGTCATAGGTCTCGATAAAGTCAGTTCGGTTCTGTGGGTACTACCCACATGCATCGTCCTTCGTTGTTCGGTAGGCTCGCAAATAAACATTGGGTGAGGGGTCTAGTAAAAACATCAGAGTTAAGCTCTACTGTAGGTTTATAAATGACTGGGTTCGCGCAGCACGTCACAGGTTTAACTTGTAATGGTTTACTCACCTGTTTTACTGTCATAAATGCGGGCTCGTCTCTCTCTACAAGTAAACTACGGCTTACAGTAGGTGGGCTACCTATCTTACCTGCGAGAATCGGCGATGAAGTCGCTCGTGGCTGCGGAATTGATTCTGACATAACAAACCTATTACCTTGCATGGGTGATATTTCCTTCGGTTTTGCAACTATGACCGGTTTTACTGGAGTCGTGGGTTTGAGCATAGGAATAACTTGGGGAAAACGTTGACAGTAATCCTCGACGAACTCCTCTCCTCGATCTATCGCTCCCCACTTCCTTCCTCGATTCGCTTCTGAATTCAGCGATATAGAGTCTCCATGCGATCCAGGGCAGACAAGTCATGTCCAGCTCGAGACCTTATCGATCTATCTCTCGCGTCGAGTTTGAGGTCCTCTTGCGCGTTTGACGCCTCGCGCGATCTGCGATTTAGTTCGAACTGGAGCTGCATCTCCCTGTCGCGCCGATCGGCCACATGTTGTTATGTCGCGCCTCCAAATTGGCACGAGCGATGCTGCTTTCTTCCGTGCTAACTCGTCAGCCGCCACCTGTCGTGCTAACTCGTCAGCTGCTGCCTGTCGTGCTAACTCGTTGGCTGCTGCCTGTCGTGCTAACTCGTCAGCCGCCGCCTGTCGTGCTAAATCCTCCTCTAATCTCCGCATCTCAGATGCTTCGAACTCAGCTTGAGCCTGAAGTTTCGCAAGTTTCGCTACGTCCTCTCTGCGCTATCTTTCTCCTTCGGCCGCAATCTGTGCCAATTGCCATTGCGTTTCTTCCTCAGCGACTTGTTGTCGGCGTGCGACCTCCTGTTGTTGTCGAGTAATTACAGACGCTGTCCTACTAACGTCGCCAACGTCACTCCGTACACTAACGAACGATCTATCCAGTTGTGGAATTTGGTAGGCTCGCGAGCCTTCCGTAGATAGAACTTCCGTCATCCCTCGTAGTTTGACTTCCGGTTCTTCGATCGGTACGCCGCATCTACGAAGAAAATTGGTGAGCGTTTCTAACCTCCCGTCCAGGCAGTATAGTACTTCTTCCTCTTCGGGTTGCAACAATGCGTCCGAAACTGACTCACCTAGCAGTTGGTCGTACTGCTCTTGTTGAGCCAATCTTATTACTGACTTAAACTGAATGAAGCTTTCCCTCGCACTTACCAACTTATCTATTATCTTTACCTGAGTAAGGTTGTCGCCATGCAACTCTGCAAGTTCGTGTAAACTTTTAAGTTTATCTACTGAGGCATGTACCCTACTTTCTATCCTTACCTGTAAGGTGTAGAACTCGTATCTCGACATCGGGGCAGTTAACTCACGTAAAACGCGAAAACCTTCTCCGAAGTTTCGAGTTATCTGGGCCATGTGTACTCCTATACTCCTAATAATATTCTCCTGGCTTTCAGTAGAACTTACTATGTCCGGTTCCTGCGACCTGGTCTGCGGGACTGTAAGAAAATCCTAGATTCTTCCGTCGCCACGCATTGCGGCTTCCAGTATTTCCGTTCGGGTACCGGCGACGCACGCGGTGTGACATCGGTAGAATCTCGGGTTCTCCTTCTCGGTTCGTCTATTGTCGATCTGTCCAGGTCGCACGAGTCATAGTCGGTAGGTAGGTATCAAGTCGAATGTGGTGTGTCACTCATGTCTTATTATATATGTCAAGTACGGGTAATAAAATGTCAAAGTATCAGAATGTCGAAATGTCAAAATGTCGAAATGTCAAACTTAGCTTACCTTGGTATATATATATACTATATATATACCCTAACCAGTACAAATAAAATCAAAGTATAAAATAAAATATGTAATAATCTAGCCTACTGGCTAAATTTGTACGAATAAGTAAGATAACGGTATACGTTACCAAAATGTAGATCAACAAGTACAAATAATAGGCAAAACAGCAACGTCTAACGGGAAATAAGTACCAACAACACTACTAATTAGACAGTGAAACCCACAAATTTTGAGTACTACTGTGCTCTTAAGTTTGAACAACACAAACTTAAAACTACGTCGTAAAAAAACGTCGTAAATCTTACACTCCTTTGATCTTCCAGTCGTGCAAATACCCAAATACAAACCGGATGTGGGTCGTTCCGTTTTTCGGCGACGCGGACGAATTTTGTGTCTCCAGCGGTCTAATCCCTCAAAGCGGTCCAGAAATGAGTCCTTGAGTCCTGAAAGGTCGAAGGTGAGAGTTTTACTTCTACTCTACGAAAAATCTTCCTAGGTACCGATACAACTTGGTCTTTAAACCTTATGTACCTTTTCAAGTACCGAAAAGTAACACCGCACACACGGCATAAAACAAATTGCTATAAACTAACTATTAGCTAGTCAAATATTAAATACGAATAAAACTACCCTAAAGGCCTACTGGCAGGGGACGTTCTACAAATTACTAACTTTACTAATTTTAAATTGTAAAATATCTTCCTACCTTTACAATAGCTAATAATATATATTTATATATATATCTCCTACTGAAAAGTGCATGCACTTTTCAGCGCACACAGATCTAACAATACTATACACTAATTCAGTAATTTATATAGTATCTCATACTGAAAAGTCCAGTAGTATACCGCCTACCGGATCCTAGTAACGATGTACCTTACTGTAAGATCTAGTGGTGTATACGGGCTCGTACAGTATCTGACAATAAATCCCAGTCCAGGGTGTCTAAATAAACAGATACTGAATATGCAAACTACTACTGGCGAGGAACGGAGCCTGGTGTCTATTCTAATACGTGAGAGAGTCAAATGCCCGGGCGAACTAGACAAAACAGGATACCCGGCCTCTAACCGGTGAGGCAGATGTACATTCTACGGTGACAGACCAAACTCACGGGAAAACAATCCCCGCGCAGCGAATCCTAACGAGCGGAACGAGGAACCTAAATACCGTAAACTTGCCGTGGTGTGATTTATATGGTTTATATACGAGCTAATGGATTAACAGACTAGCGTAACAATACTACTAACAAGCGGTAGCAGTCAAAAGGGGGTAGTACCTAAAGTAACAATACTGCTGACAGGGGCAAAGCAGTCAAAATGGTGCATGCCATCTAAAATACTTGCCGTAAAACTAAATACTAAATATCTCCTCAAATTACAAGTACGAATGGTAAAACTGCAGAATAAATCCTATTGAAAGTAACCTAAAGTAATCTAGTAGCTAGCAGGTCTCGAAGGGGAGTATATATGTTTTAGGACATGTGTGTGTGTTATGAATAAAACAATTTTGGTGTATCGCCGTCGTACTAGGTTTCGGTGATTTCTGACCAAAACAATACCGGGCGCTAGCTACTAAAATAAGCTAGTCGCGCTCTGTAGGGCTTTATACTTACAAAATGACGTCAAAGCTCTCTCCTTCCTATCCACAACTCAACCGGGCAATTACGGTGTTAGTAACTACACCCGTGATCGGCACAAATACCAGATTCTGGTTGTAAGATAAGAAATAGGGGTTAATTGCTACCGTACGTTAGCTGATCTGGTATACAATTTGATTCTAGAATTTTGTTGCCGCGGTGGTTAGCAGCAATACCTATCAGTATGTGGCAAGGCGCGGTAGGATATTAGTAACCTCCCTAGGCCAAGCATGTGCCGGTAGAAGAAAGCTGCTCCTTGCCTGATCAAATATTTCAGGCTCAGACAGGGGCAGGCAAATGTATAAACTACAAAGTGAACCGGTACAGAGCTGTTAGTACTGCAAATCACCAAATTATGGAACTTGTGCTGTCTGCACCTAAAGTGTACTTGCGCATACTGACAAACAGCAATAGTTCACACCTGTAAGAGATACAGGTTAATCCGGGGATTTTGCTTGTTTGCTCCTGTCTAAGTCTAAAATATTCGATCCTAAATTTTATGGCGTCCCAGGACGGCGTCACGCTTACCCTGATCTATAGGTCTTACTGCGGGCAAGGGCGTCAAACAAAGTCTTACCTTCCTGTGAAGTGGGCACTGTATGGCAAGGGGGCATGCTTCGAACAGGCGCGCGGGCAAATCTAACGTGGGCGCTTAGCATGTTGTGGACATCTTTCCCTGCGTTGCTGACGGCCTAATGGTTTAGGCAGCCATCCTCCAAATGCTTGGCTGTCCCAATAGTGGACAAATAGAAATATACATGTTCAAAAGTTTACAGTATATTTACGTAATTTTACAAAGATTTATCAACCAAATTTACTAACAAATAATTCTAAAGAATGGTGATAACTATAGTACACATTAAGTGAAAGGATAGGTGTAAGAATAACAAGTGAAGGTTAACTAGTGATAACCAAAGGCTAACCGGCCCTTATATAGCAAATCTGGGACATAGAATCCACTAGAACCTTCCAGAGTATTACATGGCCTCACATTGGAACAATAAGATGTTCTATGCCCTATGATTGGCCCAACTCATCGTTCCATACGTTGTACGCACCTCATTGGCTTATCTAATTAGATCAAAGTAATAATAAATAGCCCAAAAATGCAAATTTCCTGACTGGGATTCGAACTCGTAACCTATTTGTAATGCAACCAACGCCTTAACCATATGACCACTGCGCCAATAGAGTTACTTATGTGTTTATGTGTATCAATATGAATAGGCATATTACATTACTGTAATTTAATCAAAATGCGTCGGATTTTAGAAAGTTTTTACGTTACCTACAAATGCTACCTTATAGTGAAATAATCCATCATATAAAAAAAACACATTTGCCCAGCTTTTATTCAGGGTACTATTGATTCCCCTTGCCTTGGATTAATATAGAACATTGATTTAACATTGAGTCAATATATTATTTTGTCACGATGAGATTTGCTTATATAGTATTGTATCTGTAAGTGAATTACAGTACAAGGACAATAGAATGAATGCTAATTGCTTTCTTTTAATTTCCCTTTCTCTTAATTATATTGAAATTGAAACACTAATTTCTAGCATTTTATTTAACGTCTACCCTTTAGAAACTGGCATATAAACTATTGTTAAAAGTTTCCAATTTATGAACGTAATATTATTTTCTTGATTAATTTATTCATAACTATATGTTTCTATATTAGTACATATGATTTTATGATGGCGGAACAACCAAAGTTACTGTCGGTTAATAAACTTCAACCTGTAAATGAAGCCGCAATAAAAGATACTACAGAAGGATTCGATGATAATGAAAGTTGGGGTTGGGGAAAATTCAAACCGAAATCGTTGCAAATATTCAACAACGTAAAGTTTCTTTTATTTTTCATGTGTTTTTTAACTACGGTTCAGCAGATCGTAATAAGTGGTTTCATTACCACGGGAATATCTTCCTTAGAGCGTCGTTTTGGTTTCCTGAGTACCCAATCTGGGTTGATCGTAGCCTTCTATGACATCTTGGGCGCTCTATGTCTAGTACCTATCAGTTACCTAGGCGACAACAACAAGAGTATGTGGATCACAATGGGAGCGGTGTTACATGGTGTCGGCTCCTTTATATATTTCCTACCTCACGTGACTTCACCTATGTATCACGTGATTGGTTCCGATCAGGCTCCCTACTGTGTGAATGGCTCGAGCAACGTTGATTGCCAGGACTCAGATACCCCCAATCTCTCGAACTATATGTATGTTTTCTTTTTAGCCCAGATTTTTCTCGGCATCGGTTCTGTGCCACTATATACTATCGGCAACTCATACATCAATGAAAATGTTAAGAAATCTGACTCTTCCTTATATTTGGGGGTTTTCTACAGTGTTTCAATAGCAGGCTCTGCGTTAGGTTTTCTTCTCAGTGGTATATTTCTTTCTATTCCAACGGATTTTGTGTCGCAAGGAGTTCCAGAGAGCTCACAATTATTTATAGGTAATTTACAAAACCTTACAGGTTTGGAGCAACATATCCATTAGGCCTAAATAAATATCTTATTAATAATTTTTACTATGCATCTGGTAACCATGGTACTGGGCAAAAACAATTAGCTAATATTTTATTATCACATATTAATTTTTTATTACTCCAGGTAATTGGTGGTTAGGTTTCGTTCCTTCGGCCTTCTTAGGTTTCCTTGTCGCAGTACCGATCAGTGCCTATCCGAAACGTCTTCCAAACTTCCGGAACACAAAGTTGTCTAAGTCATCGGAAGTTCATATGAATGCGTCCAATAAGATTCTCGATAAACCAGGTTGATATACATTATACAATCATATAGTAGTAGTTAATTTTCGTTCCAAAATATTATAAATATATAAACACAATATACAAATCAAATTCACAGTACCTATAGAATATCACAATAGATGATAAGTAATATTTCATATTAGTGGCATAGATCAAACTTGTATTGGAAGACCATTTGTAAATGATGAACGGATTAATTATTCTTTGCATAGTTAATATAAAACAGTAACTAATTAGAAATCAATCAATAATAAATTTATTTGAACTTAAATATAAAATAGTGTAAACAGCCCTACTTACATCCTTATTATATTGGTGTCATTCAAGAATAACTTTATTGTACTTCTTACGTGTACTTGCTCAGTTTACGGGCATCTTAATAAACATGCATTTCGTCTTGTTTAGACTTTCTATCACAACTGCAAAAGCAATCTTCTCTCGGGGTCCTACTCCATCTACCCTTCTCTACTTGTAAATTATGCAACATTAACCTCAATTTACTAAACTGCACCCCTATATATTCGAACTATAACATACAGTGCGTCGATGATTCACAATTCAATATTGTTCTATAAGTAAGATATTTAGTACATGAATCAGGCTGTACACATATTTGAGAAGGAGGGTCAGTAAGTGTATAATATAAATCCTTGATTAAGATAGTGTACCCGGGTGACTATAATTCTTGAACAAATTAAAAATTATATTAAATGGAATATCACTATCATTAATTTTACTGTACTTCGACATAAAATCTTCTGACATACTCAAATGGGGTGGTTATTGCCGTTTTCTCTATGTCTTCCTGCTTAACTGGAATCGCATGAAACACTTTAACTATATTGATTTTAGAAAAATTGTACAGCCACGCAGGAAGGCATTAGCGTCATGAGGGTTTGGCATAGGATAATAATCCTACCTTGTATCGCATTAATACGCATTAATATGGTCTGAATGTACCATCTTTCTTACTAACCATATGGAGTGGTGACGCCCATGGTGAGGATGAAGGTCAACCAATACCTAGTTCTAAAAGTTATTTAAAAATTGTTGAGCAGTTTCCAGTTTATCTGGTGAAAGTCTACGTGGATTTGATTGAATAGGAGGTCCCGTAGTTTCGATTGAGAACACGATTGTTGATGTTGGAGGAATATTATAGTTATGTGGTGGAAAAAGTTGTTTAATGGGTTTCATAGTATTGTGTAAAAAGTTAGAATATTATTCACTAATCACTACTGTAGTAATTTATTTCTAGCTAGAAAGTCTGCGCCTAAAATTGGGTGGGAAACATCAGCTGAAATAAATCGATGAGAAAATGATCTACAAAATACTTTAATAGAAAGTGCAACGATGACAGACCTATAAGTTTGTATGATACGACCATCAGCACTTTCAATATCATCATCATGAATGAGTTCAAGTTGAGATGCACCCTATCAACAAGAAATCTGACAGATTTTTTGTTAATACATGCATCAGTTGAAGGCGATTTAGACTGTGCCCCTCCCGCTGAAATTGCTGCAGCTGAAAGGGCTTCTAGTTTCTCATTCCCGCTCGGCTCTGTGAGCTGGAGAAAATCTTTCTATACAGGTGTTTGACATCCTGCTTGTATGGTTGCATGCGAGATAATCTAGTGGGTGAGCGACCCCTTTTTTCCAACTCGGTTGTTGATTCAATCCAGAAACAGACATTATATACCGGTATTAATTGGAATAATAGAATATTTACTAATCGCATTAACATTACATGAATTCCCAGTAGCAGCAATAACGATATCTCCGATTTTTTGGAAGTAATCTAGTGTGTTCTCCACTTAAATGGCGAGTGCGGACATCTGCCTCAGTAAGCATTACCTCTATTAGTTGCGCTATAATTTATTTTCCACTGCATTGAGGCATTTCTGCAGTATTAGCAAGCTGCTTTAAATGCTGAACTGCGAGAGAGGGTTGCTCACCCTTGGATAGGGAAAACGTGGTAATCACTTTGTGAATAAGATCATATTTTGACTCACCTAACGAATTCTTTAGTGCAGATCCTTAGCCTCCTCCTATGTTTTAACATCCTCTGTGGCGATGGTAGCAGCTTGTTCAGTGGACAGTAGAGTTAACAGGATGTTCTGTTCATTTGGTTCTCCCCCGCCATTTTCTCGATTGTAAAATATGCTTCTAGTTCCTTGAACCATATTGTTCATTGTTCAACAGAAAATGTTGGAATGCGGAGTCGATTCGCAATTGAATACAAAAAAATCAGATTAACAGTAGGTTATTACGGTTATTGCAGTATTGTTCGGGTTTATTTACAGGTTTTGCAATTTCTAGTCCACATTAAGAATATGCCAATTCAGCAATATAGTTTATTATTGAGTACGGGTACTGATATCTCGTCTGTGTCAGTGTCACCAGTGACACTGTAAAAGCTTTTGTGGGATAACTGATTCGTTTGCCTTGCTAACCAGTTCCCCCCCAGTCGCTAGAATACTCTAAAAAGGGATCTATAACTCGAATAGCGCAAGCTACCGGCTGATTGGCTGATTCGCTGTGCGAAGGGATCTGGGCTACGTTTGATTGTCCAACCAGCTTGGGAAAGTATCTGCCTATAGGATTTGAGTTGATTTGATTTCGACCTATCACAGATCTACTGAACTGAATTTCCTATCTTTATGCTCTTTCTCTGTGTTGGGTGGAAGCCTTTGTAAATAAGGTGATTCTTATCAGTTTTTCAGTGTTGTTGGTCTTTCTTTCCTAAGCCAGGAGAGAACGGCTTGTAAATATTTTGTGCTTTTCTGTTTTAGTCTAACACTAGTAGGCTTAATTATAAAGGGCATATATCCGTTATCAAACTGATCATAACAAACAAAACAAACTCATAAACTAATGAACTTAACGCACACTGAATTACTGTGCATACTTTTATATTGTTATACTGCTATTTACTGTCAGTTCTTCATAATATGGTTGATGAATTATTATATTTGGAATAACGATAAATAACCCCGAAACCCAATATTCTTGATATACCGAAGGTAAGAGAGAAAGGTTACATATAACGATTGTGACTTATGTTAAAGTGGTTTGCAGTGAATCTAATGTTATTTGATAGACCCTACATGAGTCAGTCCGTGTTCCTTTTATATATAACTAAAATCAGTGAAGATCGGCAGATCAGTGTGCAGTATTGTGCAGCATTGTGTATGAGTGAACCTGATAACGAAGCATTTCCTAAAGAATGCGCCATATATGTGAATTATAACTAAGCCATATCGTTGTGAGTAGTTTAAGTCATAACTCTGTTTGTATAAATAGAGCGCCACGTCCTAAAGGAACTGTTAATACTCCCCGAAGGTGAATAATATTGTCAGAGATTATATAATACTGTCAGTCGAATAATACATTAGGCTTACATAGCAATAAGATTAAGCCGTCGAACCCAATCTCCCGGGTATATCCAGCGGGTGAATGATCGCGCACAGATTGGTTTCGACTAGTGTAGTGAATTAAATACTTGTCATAGACTAAAAGTGATTTATTATCTAGAAGTCATCATAATTTGGCGGGTTAAACTGCCAAAGGTCTAAAAGCGCGAACAATAACGGATATCGCTTCTTTATTGCAGTAAGCAATAAAGTTGAAAGTACCGGTTGACCGGTAAACCTGAACCGGTACTTCTGTAGGTCAGTAGGCCCAACTGCCAGAACCGGTACTGCTGTAGGTCCGTAGGTCCAACTGCCAGAACCGGTACTTCTGTAGGTCCGTAGGCCCAACTGTCCTAACCGGTACTTCCAGTATAAGTACATTAGTATTATTCGAATTTGATAATTATATACCGGTAGGTCTTAGTACTTAATCAGGGAACGGCCGCCCTGGTTTTTTATTGAGATTTTTACTTATTTCTGTCGAGTTTTATTTGTTTGTAGGCCAGTATTGAACAGAAGGCGTGTAAGCCTGATCAGATTGTACAGACAATTTGTAGGCTGAGCTGTTGTCTGATTATTGTTAAGTCTGAACGGATTGCAGTGTGTGTAGATCATCTGTCCGATAAAGAACGGTTAGGAAGTAGGGGCAGCAAAAGCTGTAAGGTAAACCCCCAACTAAAGAATAAGTCGTACTACTGGGTTAGAACGCATACTACCTAATCATTTCGGAGTCTGCATGTCCTGTAGTTTATTTAGGCTTGAGAGTAGTCTGCCATCGTTTAGTCTGTACTTTGTTTGTGTAAGTCTGTACGGGTAGCGTATAATATTTATTTAGATAATTTGTAGGCTGGATAGTTGTCTGGCTGTTATTAGGTCTGAACGGATTGCAGTGTGTGTAGAGCCTTTGTCCGATAAAGAACGGTTAGGAAGTAGGGGCAGCCAATGCTGTAAGGTAAACCCCCAACTAAAGAATAAGTCGTACTACTGGGTTAGAACGCATACTACCTAATCATTTCGGAGTCTGCATGTCCTGTAGTTTATTTAGGCTTGATAGTAGCCTGTCAGTATTTGGTCTGCATTTTGTTTGAGTGGTTTGTACGCGTAGCGTAATATTTATTATTCAGAGTTTATGCGATTATTCGCAACATTCATTCCCCAAGTTTGTTCCTACAATAATTGTGTTTGTTATACATACCGCTATAGTTAAATTAACCCCGGTACTACACGGGCTGCTTGGCGTAGGTAAAGACTGGTGATTTTGTGCACCGGTCACTCCAGCAGATGCCGTGGTTCTTTTAGCTGTTCAAGTATTTTTAACTACTGATTATTTGTTACAAGTACTCGTACCTAATTTAGGGTTTAGTGTACAGTGCTTTCCGAAAGTAATTAGTGTAGGCATTACATTCGTGTTGTAAAGTGGTTGATAGGCACGTTCGATTAGCTCTATTAACTTCTAGGTAGGAACACTCCGTGATACATAACGTAGAACCTATAGCGATACGGCTATAGGTCGCCAGGCGGTGGTATTTTCCTATCTGGACAACGCAGTGTATTTACTACTACGTATTATTTTCAAATACCGCAGTACCCTGTCCGTTGTAATAACCAGATTCTAACCCTTTGTTAGGCTGGTTTGTAGACTTCTTGTAAAATTACCCTAAAAATTAGTATTTTGTGTTTTTTGTAAATTTTTGTGTTTATTTAGAGATTGTAATCTCACCCGAATTGTACGTAATTTGTAGTATTAAGTAACTTAGGTAAATTAGAATTATTTGTTTTAGTGTCCTATAAGTAACACTTCACTGAAAGCGCACCGCTTTGTGTAGTGATTACTCCCCAGAAATAATAACATTTATTTCAAACATTGACAAAACCCATTAAAACGGGTATATATATATTATAAATCAAATCTAACGATTTATAAATAGTAGGCCTACCATACAACCATTAGGTCTCCATATCAGTTGGTCTACTGCTCAAATAGCGGTAATAAAGTAAGTAAAGTAACCAAGTAACCCTAAAAATTCAGAAATTCAATTATTTAAAATAATTGATATACCGGTATTTACGATAGGCCTATTATCTTTATTTCTATAAATTTAGACTGAAATTATACCGGTACTTGTAATTAATTCTAGTCCAGAATTATATATACTACAAACTGTAAGCTGTATACCGGTATTCCCGATAGGCCTATTATATATTTATATATATTTGTGCTAAAATTATACCGGTATTCTGTGATAAACCTAGTCTGTAATAATACTTATATAGTTATATATACCATAAGCATACCGGTGTTCTAATATATTATATATATATCCTACTACACTGAGTAGCAGTATCGGTAATTAATTACTAGGCTAGCAGTTAATACTGAGTTACTAGACTTGCTCAGACTGTAATACAGCAGTAGGCATTCAACGGTATACGTAGACATGTCTGATACTAAGCAGAACCTGTCAGACAGTTTATTAGATGTAACTATCTGCGACTCAGATAGAGACGTAGAACCGTCTGGTCATAAGTTCAGTTCACCTCCCACTGTGAGGAAGGTCATCCCTCCAGTAGTAATAAAAGAACCTAGGCTGGTCCAATATCGTAGGTCTGTCATAGGCACTCGAGCTCAGGTCAAGCGGAACCAAGAAGCAGCGGAACAGCAACAACCCGCGAGCCAAGAACTTATTTCTCAGCGGCCCAACAGCTCCAGTAGTGAAGATACTGTAGAGCTGACACCCGAACGCGGCGCAAGGATGACGGATGAGGCTTATTCAGATCCCCTTCTCATCCTTCCTGCAGCCGTACTCACTAGGTTATTGATCGCTGTGGAAGAACACCAGATCGATTGGGCGAGAAGCCAGCGTTCAACTAGAGATAGTTATGCTGGATACACAAGGGAAGAACTGAAGTCCATGGTCGAGTCACAATGGAACTTTCCCGGACCCGGACTCCCATTTGATTTATCCGAAGCTGCCTGGGAAGACATACACCAGATGGGAGTAGCCAAAGAAACCATAGATCCCGCTGTGTGGAAGAGGTCCGCAGCCGGATACGCACAGGGATTCTTCAGCTCTATGGAGCGAGTAGAAAAACAACTGTTACAACAACCTCAGGGACCTCAAGAGCAGGGACAGCTGCTTTATCAAGTAAGAGAAAGAATTCTACGAATCAGGTTAATATTATCGGCCTTTGAGGAGGCTTCTAAACGAAGACAAGACACGTCGTTGCAAGTTGCCGTAAAAACTTGGTTTCAACGGGTGAGTCGCCAGGTTCAAGGAACAGCTCAGTGGAAAACTCAGCTGGAGGAGCGCTCAACCCATGGAGAATCAACAGACGCTACTTTTTCCCAAGTGGAAAGTGAAGCGACGGCAGAGAAACCGCATAAGAGGGATGCCATTGACATATATCTGTCAGACTATCAACGTTTTTTAGGTAATGACGAGTTGAGGAGAAGGTTAGAGGGACTTAGCCCTAATAGTGAAGGAACCAAGCTTGTGTTGGATGCCATCGATGTGGAAATGAGGGCTGCGAATCAGGCCAAATTTGATGAACAACTCCGCCTGACACGAGTCCAAGAAGAGCAAGTAAAGAAAAAACGCATAGAAGACAGAAAGAAAGCAGCAGTGGTAGCTGCAGAAGCAGAAAGAAAAGCGGCAGCAGCAGAGGCAGCGGCAGAGGCAGCGGCAGAGGCAAAAGCGGCCGAAGCTGAAAGAAAAGCGGCAATGGCAGCGGCCGAAGCGGAAAGAAAAGCGACAGAGGCAGTGGCAGAAGCAGAACGGAGAGCGGCTGAAGAAACCATCCAGTTAGAATTGGAAAACATTCAGGAGAATCAAGACTGCATAAATAAACAGTTAACAGCTAGTAATATGCAGATGATGAATCGATCTACTCCCAAAAGACAGGGATATACATCATCTGAGGAAGGCGATACCACCGATACTGAAGGCAAAGGAAATAGATCTCGTCTAAGCAGACGTAAAAGAACATTCCACCGACAGAAATTGCCTGATTTGCCTCCAGCTGTTAGAAGGCAACTAAATAACACCAACTTAGGTAGTACAGAGCCCATAGACCAAATAATTAAAATAGAAAGACTCCCTACGATAGTAGATGAGCCTGAAATAATTAGGCCTGTTCTTGAAATCACCCCTTCGGTGATAGACACACCTGTGCTCCCTGAGATTACCTCTAAATTCCCTCTGCATAGCACTAAGCTACCTGTGCCCCGTAGAACTGCCCAGGGGACAGTTCAGGTCCTGGACCCTGAGCGAATTATTCATAATTTGTCGCCCGTTATCCCTCGTCCGCCCGCTACAACGTTGGCGACTCCCGCTTCGGCGGTCGAATGGGTGGACGAGAGACGGCGGGGGATGGATATCCTGCTCGGGCAGATGCAGGAGACTGTCCAGCAATTCAAGGGCACAGTAAGGGAAAGTAGGCTAGAGTTGCAAGAAGTGCAGCAAAGTATCGCGCTAGAACGCGATAAATTAGTAAATACTCAAAAGGGTATACCACCACCCTCTGTAACAATGTGTCAACCTGTTAGGTCTGAAGTATCGCATGCGCAAGGTGTGGAGCCTACACGCATATATACTGCTAGCGAAGTAGAAACTCCTATAGTGAACCCTATTAAGGGTAATTATAGACCTGTTGATAATGATGTTCCACATAGAACTGATCATAATCCGAGAAATTTATATACCGATAACTCGATATTAAATAACACGATGGCCCAAGAAAGTTTTACGCGTCAAATGGCTAGAACCGAAGCCCGGCAAGCGGTAAAGGTGGGAGAGATCGTCAAGTTCAATGGAGATGAGATGAAATGGTTACCTTTTAATGAATATTACAAAGATAACATACAGAACTCTGTACTATCAAATGGAGAAAAACTTAGATACCTCATCGAGTGCTTGGAAGGATCTCCCAAGTTAATGGCGTTAAAGTTTATTGGACATCCAGACGGATTAAGACAAGTTTGGGATACACTAAACATCAGGTATGGTAATAGGAATAATATCGCTGGGTACTTGTATGCAAAGTTAGTAGCGCCCCGAAAGTTTATTAGTAGTGGGATTATCGAGTTTTCCGATGAGATCCAGGAGATCTGCAGACAATTAGATTGGCTAGGTAAGTCTCATGAGTATCAGAACACTATGGTTATTAGAGCAGTGGCTTCTACTTTACCAAAAGGTGGAGTAGGCACACGCTGGGATAAGAAAGTGTTATATATGATGGAACAACAACGACGAGACCCTACCATGGCTGATCTCATGTTATTCCTAGATGGAGAAGTGAAATTACAGCTCCTGAAACTGTCTAGAGAGAAGACACCGGAAAACAAGGTAAGCGAAAAACCCGTCTCTAGGAGAAAGGTAACACCAGTGTGTTATACAGACGATGGCGAAAGCCAGACTTCTCAAGGAGAAGATAGCGGGAAAGACACTGATAGATCTTATTATGTGAATAAAATGCCTAAAGATCAGGTAAGTAAATTCAAGTCTCGAACAAATGACAGGAGAGAACAGGTAAGAAAAACTCCTCCCACGTCTCCCAAGAGAATTCCGGTGAGAAAGCCCGAAGAAAAGGCAAGTGTACACAATGCGACTCAAAATAAGGTAAGTAACATCAAACCGAAATGTGCGCTGTGTGACGGGACCCACCGTTTAAATATGTGTGATGAATTCCTGAAGAAGTCATTAACGGAGAGACGCGAAGTCATGTGGGATAAGCGGTTATGTTATAATTGCCTCAGACAAGGACACCAACGGCGTACCTGTTTCTCTGACATAAGGTGTGCAAAGTGTGGTGCGAAACATCATATCTTGTTGCACACTGAATTCGAGCGAAATAGTCCGAATCAGGTAAGTGATTCCGAGCTACATGTCCAATTCAGTGATGTGAACGACACTGATCAATCTGAGATGGAAGGATTCTATACAGACGAGTTCTCCGACGAAAACGAATCCTGTTACATGATAAATACCGCAGTGTATCGAGCACACATATGAAAAAGATACAGACAACGACTTCACTCTAACTACTTCTGAGCGACAACCATCTTGGAAAGAGCCATCTTCCAATGTAGGGATCCGAGAGTTTCCTGTGGTGCAAGTAAGGGTTCACGGACCTAAGAGGAGTTATGTAGTGAACGCCCTCCTTGACTCCGGTAGTACAGGAACATTCATCGACAAAGAGCTAGCCGAAGATATATTTGCTGGACAACTCAAGTTCCAAACTAAGCTCAACATGTCCGGCATCATGCAAGTTTGGAAATCTACAATCACAGCGGATTATTATGTAGGAGCGTTGTCCACCCCCCAGGACGAACTAGGAGAACACAGCATAAGGTCAGTGAAAATGGTGGCTATAAAGAACTTCGCTACTACTCAGGCAGACCTTTATAATTGGGACGAGGATGAGAGCATCCAACATCTTAACATACCTCGATTCCAGACTGATTATCCTGGAGTGCAAATACTCATCGGCCAAAACGCGCATGAGGCGCTGGAGACATTAGAGAAACGGCCTGCTCAACCGCAGCCCCTACAGACCTATGCGGTAAGAACTAGAGTAGGTTGGTACTTTACTGGCCCTTCCCGTAGAACACTCAGAGAAAGACTACCGCAAGAGAGAGTCTGCCAGGTGAGTGAATGGGAAGATGATGCTAGTGAGGGAGACGATTCAACTGAGGGAATTCCATACTCCTCAGATAACGACGACGTTCACCAGCTTTTTGATGAGGAGAATACCATCGATCTCCTTAAGGAAAACGAGGCTTGGCAAAACCAAGTGAACTTATGTCAACTTCTCTATCCATCTGAACGAGAAGCTTACAACGACGAGTTAAATGACGTCATTGAGCGTTGCAATGCCAAGACTCATGATGAACATGCAGTACGATTCTTTACGCAAGAGGCGGTAGAGCCCAATTCCTACGATAAAGCCTTGTCGGTGGAAGAGGAAAGGGCCAAGCAGATCCAAGAGACAACTACACGTTTCCTCAAAGATCAAGGAAGGTACGAAGTCGGTTTACCTTTTCGCAAGAGAGAACCGAAGTTCATCAATAACAGACCTTTGGCGGAAAAAAGAATCGCGCAACTCCATCGACGCCTTACGGCTAATTCTTCAGCTAAAGCAATGTATCAAACACAGCTGGAAAAATTTATTAGTAAGGGATACGCGGAGAGAGTACCGGAAGAAACACCTGTGACTGAAAGAACGTATTACTTAACTCACCATTACGTTCCTAAACCCGGTAAGCCACACGAAGTGAGAGTAGTGTTTGATGGCTCCGCTCTTTACATGGGTCAATCCCTTAACTCTGAATTGTTACCCGGACCCAACTTGCTTCAATCTTTGTTGGGAATTCTTTTAAGATTGAGACAATATTCGATTGCTTTCGCCTCCGATATAGAAGGCATGTTCTTACAAGTCAAGGTGCTAGATAGGGATCGAGATAGTCTACGATTTCTGTGGTGGCCCGAAGGAGACCTCAACCAGAAACCGGTGGAGTACTGGATGACCATCCAGGCCTTTGGGATAATCTCAAGCCCTTCCAACGCCTGTTCGGTAGTGCGTACCACTGCAGAGGACAACCGAGAGGCCTTCTCTAAGGAAGTGATCGACAACATCAAGAGAGACATATACATGGACGACAATCTGAAGTCCCTTCCATCAGTTGAGGAAGCCATTGAAGTCGCTAAAGGAACGGTAGAGTGCTTAAAAAGAGGTGGATTTCGATTAACCAAATTCACCAGCAACTCCCGTGAGTTTCTGGAGTCGATCCCTGCGGAAGATCGAGGAGCGAAAGATCTCGATTTGATCAAAGATGATCTGCCAGAAACCAAGACACTCGGCTTGAAATGGGACACAGAGCGAGATATCCTGTTTTTCCAGCTAAAACAGCGAGATAATCCAGTTCGAACCAAACGGATTTGCTTAAGTATACTGAGCACTTATTTCGATCCATTGGGATTTATTAGCCCAGTTATATTGATTGCTCGTAGTTTGGTACAACAAATGTGGCTTGAAAACCACTCATGGGACGATCCACTTAAGGGGGAATTATTGAAGCAGTGGATGAAATGGGAAGATTCTCTGCCAGCTATCGAGGATTTTATAATTTCCCGTTCATATTTTGGTCATGTTCTCCCTACGTATTCCTATCAACTCCATGTGTTTGGAGACGCCAGCGATATGGGAATAGGTATAGTAGCCTACCTAAGAGTGGAAACTCCGGATGGAATCAAAGTCGCCCTGGTTACTTCTAAGGCATTAATCAACAACAAGTTGAAAGTTCCTCGAGCGGAGTTAAAAGCGGCTCTATACGCTACAGCCATCGGCCGGAATGTAACCGAACAGATTGACTATCCATTAGAGAAAACTGTCTATTGGACCGACGCTTTACTCGTGTTAGAGTATATAACCAATGAAGTCTGTCAGTTCAGCGTCTTCGTTACCAACAGGGTAGCCATCATACTTAGTCGCACGACGATGGACCAATGGAGACATTGCCCCGGAACGATTAATCCAGCAGACATCGCGTCCCGAGGAGCGACTCCAAAGGAATTGGTAAATACTCCCGAATGGTTAGGAGGACCCGACTTTCTCTACAGAGAAGAAGAAGAATGGCCTCCTCATCTCACCACAGCAGAGATCAGACAGGCCAAGGGAGCGGAGAAAGTTAAACCCAAAACTCGAGCGAGTAAATCGAAGTTGTTTAAACCTGCGGTTGATCTATCTGTATTAGTTACTTCCGGAGAGGATGCTTTGGATCAGAAACCCACCGCCACGACTAGAGAAGTCTTGGAAATCCGTGACAAGGATTGGAAATCTGGAATACCAGATATTTCGCAAGGACTCTCGCCTCTCTTGCAGAGAGCGATACGTCACTACAGTTCCTGGAATCGGCTCTGTAAAGCTGTCACCTATTTAAAACGATGTTTTCATCATCGTTACTCCGGGACAAAGACCCATAGTGATGATGCTCCATCAACATCTGCACGAGTCCATGTTGTTAAAGATCTTCCCCAATACAAGGTATCCGACAGGTTTCTAAAGGAGAAGATCAGTTACCAGGAGCATGATGAAACCAACAAACAGATGCTGAGACTTCTACAATGTTATGAGGATTCCGATAAGTATTTCCTGTTGTTAAGAAATCCACAGATGCGCTTAAGGGATCGCTTCTCTAGTACCATGATAGATGGGTTAATACGTGTTGGAGGTAGACTGACCAACGCCCCATTATCCTTTGACACTAAGTTTCCCATCCTCATTAGAAATCTTGACATACAAATCAAGATAATTGTAGATGTTCATAGCAAACTGTATCATGCTGGTAGAGAACGAGTTCTGAGCGAAATTCGAACTCGCTACTATTTTTATAAACCCCGTAGGGCTCTGAACCAAGTTCTTAGGAACTGCATACCCTGTAGGAAAGCATTCAGTAGGCCTTTAACACAGCGAGAGGCAGAATTACCTAGGGAAAGAGTAAGCTTCTATGAACCACCCTTTACTAATACCGGTGTGGATTTATTTGGCCCTATTGAAGTATATCGTGCCCGGACTATAGTCAAGAGATGGTGTGTCATCTTCGTTTGTATGACTTGTAGAGCCATCCATCTCGATATGGTAAACGATCTATCCACCAACAGCTTCGTGTTGAGTTTACGACGACAGATCGCTCGCTTCGGAACCAGTAACACGATGAGATCAGATAAGGGAACGAACTTCATTGGCGCCAACAACGAAATTCAAGCTTACGTAAAGGACTGGAACAAAAGACAGGTGGACGATCAGCTAAGGATAACAGCGTCTAGCTGGACCTTCAACGCCGCCGACGCCCCTTGGTGGGGAGGAAGTTGGGAGAGATTGATTAGGAGCGTGAAGACTGCGTTCCACTTTATTGTGCCTTGTCGCGCTTATCTCACCGACGAACTATTGCGGACGTTAATGGAGGAAATCGCCGCCTATCTCAACGAAAGACCGCTTATGCCAGTCTCTTCAAATCCGGATTCCCTGGAAGCGCTAACACCCGCGCACTTTCTACTGAAGAAACCCGTAGCCATGCTCCCACGATCGGAGATCACAGACGGAGACGAGTACTGCCGTCGAACCTGGCAACTTATGCAGTTGCTATCCCGTCGTTTCGCTGACCATTTCGAGAAACATTACCTGCCCACTCTACAACTTCGAACTAAGTGGTTTGCGCAGCAAGAAAACGTCAGCGCTGGAGACATGGTGCTTATTGTGGACCCCGATCTCCCACGTAAGCGATGGCAAACAGGTCGTATCATCGAGACACATATCTCGAGCGATGGTTTGGTGCGATCAGTAGAGCTCGTCGTCATGCGGCGGAACTTTAAGAAACCAGGGATAGTCTTTGAGACTCAACAGCTCAATCGCCCAGTGGGTCGTTTATGTTTACTGGAAAGAGACAGAGAGCTCTCCGGAAACTATGGAAGGCAAGAAACTCTTCCCACGACCACTTCCCTAATCCAACCGACATCTAGGGACTCCCCAACTTAATATCGTTCGGAGTGGGCGTGTGACTCTATTATTTTATATTATTTTATTATTTTTATATTTATGTATGTATTACTATGTAATTTTATTATAATCGTTTTCTTTAATTTTATTTAGTAGAATGTTATTTTAGAATAGTGCAATATATTCGTGTTTATTATGTACGTAATTACTTATCTTATATTTAGTGAGACGGCGAAGAAATAATTATTTTTTCTCTTTCCTTACTGTCCGTATTATATTATAAATACGTAACTACAGTAAGATGAAATGTCCGTACTTATTAAAGTACAATAAAGCCACTACTATATTTAAGTATTATTGGTAGGCAGAGTATTAGGAATGCAAAGTTCAGATCCTCGTGTCTCGGCTAAACCAAGCTCTGGGTAGACCTTGGAAACGACTTGCCTCTTCACACTGACATTGCTTCGTGCGATATTGCTCTCATACCGTATATTAAATAATACATATAGTAGCGTGATGTCCCTTTAACAGTAGCGTATAACGCAAAATAAATCTGTTAAACCCTTTGACCATCTGTAATTCTAGTCGATTAAGATATCGCGGCACCCACCGATATACTTGAAAGACAAATTCTAGAATCAGTGGTTAACGTCCCCAGACAAGTTCTGGAATAAATCGGTGCCCATCTCAAATATTAATTATTTAATATTTGCAAATTTAGTAAATCAAAATCTGTAAAATTCAGATCCTTCAACAATTCTAGTCAATTAAGATATCGTAGCATTTACCGATATTCTTAAAAAAGACAATTGTCATAGAATTAAGGATCTTGTGTCCCTAGACATGTTCTAGAATCAAAATATGTCCATTTAATTATCAAATAATAAAATTTCAGGGAATTAATTTAAATTCATGCCTTTTAATGAATTTAATAAATTGCCATTTTTACGCAATTTATAACATTCCCAAAATTCCATTAATTAATAGATCAGGGGAGCGGAGATTTATCTTCTTATGCGTATGAGTGTGCGAAAGTCTCCCAAACATAGTCAATAGCCGATAAAATTCATAAAGTCATGTATAAAACAGGACATTGACTATTAAAGAATTACTATTAAATAACATCCCAGATCTGTATGTATTGGAATTACCCTAATTCTACCGCTAGCTTTGCATAATGTCACCATAGCAACAACCATGCTAGAATTAGAATTGAGTTAAAAGAACAATAGAAAGCTTGTCCCATTGAATAGCATAGGGAATAAATAGCGCACTACTAGTATCCAAGGATACATAATAATACAGTGACATTCTGGAAGGCATTGACTAATGGACAAATGGCCCGAATGTGCGTAGTTGTGACCAGTTGTGTGGTATTTGTGAGTTTATAGGTGAATGTTACTGCTAAAGTGTGTTTACAGTAGCTAGTCGCAATCGTAAAAGTAACCTAACTCTCCAAGGAAAACCTGAAGTACATCTAAGCCTTTGGGACGGACAGTTGAGTGACTTGTGCCGGTTGTCGTTGTCGTTGTGCGGCTACGTCGTTGGCGAAAGTACAGCGGCGACGACACATCGGCGCTGAGGATCTCGTACTGTCCGGGGGTTGATTGGGGTAGGCAGCGACGCCCGCTCGCCTAAATATAAACTCCTTATAATATGGATAAACTCATATATAGCAGATATGACGGAGTTGATAGAAGATGGTCTTGGTATCAGGGAGCGATATACTCTACTTTTACAAGCGTTTGTTGATAGCTTAATACGCGGCGACGTTAGTCCAACTGCTGCGGAGGACGATGGTCGTTATATCGAACCGGCAATGTCCCAAGTGCAGCTCTCGCGAGAGTTGGACTATAGAAAATTCGCTGCTCGATATACGCAGCGTAATGGTACGTATGTGGGCTTCTTAACTACTGGTCATTCTATCGATTTACACGATACGGACTATGTCGAACATATCCTACCCAGAGGAGTCTAAACGATAAACCAAAATTCTAATACGAGAATTCTATTCGAAACAGACTCGAAAGAGAAGACGTTGAAGAACCTGATAAACGTAACGGTTTCAACGATTATCTTGAATTCCTAAGAGAGACCTATCTCAATGTTGCCAGTCAACAAAACCTCGAAACTCGATATCCTCAAGGTATCCATCCAGATCCTATGATGGAACTCAAACGGCTCTATTTTACGACGATGTATCTTACCGCCGATCGACCGCTACCTGTCGTTCCAGATAGCTTCGAACAGATGGAGGAATATTGTAAAACTGGAGAGCGATCACCCGCGTTTCCCCTTCAAGACGTGCGTCTTTGGTATTATTGCGATGAATGCCCAAGACCCAACCAACAAACGGAAAGACATAAACATCCGCGGAGACGTTGCTTTGAACACGGTTTTACTCGCTATACTTACGGGAGTTTCGAGCGAAACTTGTTCAATGTATCACCTACGCTCGTTTGACTCAGACGATCCTTAAATAAACCAATGATCAGAGTTTCGGAATACTCGATCAGAACTCCTCATTCCCTAGTGAGACCTCAGACTCTTGATCCTATTAATATGACGAATCCTCCCGAGCTGTGCTCACTGCTCAAAGATCTAGTGTTACCTGAACGATTAGTCGGTGGCACCCCAGTTGTGGGTTTCTTAGATATTAGCCCATCCTACCTAGCCGGATTGGGACGCGGACATTTAATATTGCTGTTTAACCCTTACCATCGTCCCGGCTTGACACGATACAACCTGTCACCAGAGTGGCGGAGAACGTTGTACCAAACGAGTTAAACGCTATTCTACAAAGATCAGAAAGGAAGCCTGCGTTTGTTCAGATAAACGTAAGTTATAACAGTAAGTCCAATCGATAAACGAATTGGCCTTATCTCAGTTCGATTGGGAAATCTCGAATCTCAAAGAAGATATCAAGCTTAGAAAACCCTATTCTCTGCGAGAGTTTTTGAACGAACGTCTCCCATGACAAGCGGAGGAAAATCAGCTCGAGGAGAAGCATATCGAAATGGATGAGACACTGATCGTAACCCTGCACCTTCTGATGCAATTATATTGCACCCTTCGCCTAGGAGCTACAGCCCTCCTCGTAAAGTGGCTCGCCCCAAAGAGAAAAAGACTCTGGCTAGCTTTAAAAAACTGCGTAAACGCCATCCGCGCAAGAAAGACTAACTGTTTAGAGTATTTATGTATATTAGAAATTGTGATTTTGTATATTTTATAGACTTAAATCCCATTTTCTGGGAGCGGTGTAAAAGCTTTTGTGGGATAACTGATTCGTTTGCCTTGCTAACCAGTTCCCCCCCAGTCGCTAGAATACTCTAAAAAGGGATCTATAACTCGAATAGCGCAAGCTACCGGCTGATTGGCTGATTCGCTGTGCGAAGGGATCTGGGCTACGTTTGATTGTCCAACCAGCTTGGGAAAGTATCTGCCTATAGGATTTGAGTTGATTTGATTTCGACCTATCACAGATCTACTGAACTGAATTTCCTATCTTTATGCTCTTTCTCTGTGTTGGGTGGAAGCCTTTGTAAATAAGGTGATTCTTATCAGTTTTTCAGTGTTGTTGGTCTTTCTTTCCTAAGCCAGGAGAGAACGGCTTGTAAATATTTTGTGCTTTTCTGTTTTAGTCTAACACTAGTAGGCTTAATTATAAAGGGCATATATCCGTTATCAAACTGATCATAACAAACAAAACAAACTCATAAACTAATGAACTTAACGCACACTGAATTACTGTGCATACTTTTATATTGTTATACTGCTCTTTACTGTCAGTTCTTCATAATATGGTTGATGAATTATTATATTTGGAATAACGATAAATAACCCCGAAACCCAATATTCTTGATATACCGAAGGTAAGAGAGAAAGGTTACATATAACGATTGTGACTTATGTTAAAGTGGTTTGCAGTGAATCTAATGTTATTTGATAGACCCTACATGAGTCAGTCCATGTTCCTTTTATATATAACTAAAATCAGTGAAGATCGGCAGATCAGTGTGCAGTATTGTGCAGCATTGTGTATGAGTGAACCTGATAACGAAGCATTTCCTAAAGAATGCGCCATATATGTGAATTATAACTAAGCCATATCGTTGTGAGTAGTTTAAGTCATAACTCTGTTTGTATAAATAGAGCGCCACGTCCTAAAGGAACTGTTAATATTCCCCGAAGGTGAATAATATTGTCAGAGATTATATAATACTGTCACTCGAATAATACATTAGGCTTACATAGCAATAAGATTAAGCCGTCGAACCCAATCTCCCGGGTATATCCAGCGGGTGAATGATCGCGCACAGATTGGTTTCGACTAGTGTAGTGAATTAAATACTTGTCATAGACTAAAAGTGATTTATTATCTAGAAGACATCATAATTTGGCGGGTTAACCCTATTAGTACCGGGCTATAAAATGTTGTACAAATACCGGGAGGGGGTCATATTGACCCCCCCCCCCCCTCTAAAATCTACAAATATTTACGAAAACGTCTGATTTTTTGTTTGTACGTAGGTATCACTTGTCTGGATCCGACCGAAAAAAGAAATTTTCGAAAAAATGTACTGGGGTGGTTATATTGCAGCACCAAAATTACAAGTAGTGCACAATTTTCACAAAATTTGAAAGTTACATTTTCGGCTAATTATTTTTCAATACAGGTTTTTTGGGGTGCAAAATACATTGGAAAATATTTAAAAATGATATGATTACTATAAATGGCTGTTTAGTCCTATCTGCGTAGGAAAAAAATGAAAAAAACAAGTAACCAGCACTTTTCAGTTAGAACACAAAATTTTTAATTCACTTATACGATGCTATAAATTCACATTTTCAGGTTTTCGAGGGCGCTGATTTTAATGGAATACATTTCTAATATGCCAGATCATTGCTACTTGTATTTTTCGGCGTAACTTAGCAAATTTTGGTGCTAGCACCAAATTTCGTACCCATCACCAAAAAGTACAAGTTTGCGATGTCCAGTGCTGTTTTTATTGATTCCATCGGATTCAGGACCCTCATAAACCCGTATAACACAAGAAACAAGGTGATACTATCTACTTATCAACTTACATATTTTCCAAAATTTGGTGCTGGCACAACAATTTTCACCCACCGGCGAAAAATACAAGTTTGAGAACTCTTATGAAATTTTTACTGATTCCATTGAATTCAGAACCATCACAAACCCGTATAACGCAAGAAACAAGGTGACAAAATCAATTGATATATTGGATGGTTTTCAAAATTTGGTGCTAGCACCACATTTTGCACCCACATCCGAAAAATACAAGTTTGAGATGTCTAGTTCGATAATTATATTTTCCATTGAATTCAGAACAGCCATAAACCTCTAAAACGCAAGAAATAAATTGTCACAAGCAATTTTATATATTGAATGGATTTTCAAAATTTCGTGCTAGCACCAAAATTAGCACACAGCACCGAAAAATACAAGTTTGATACGCTTGGTTCAACTCTTATATATTTCATCGAATCCAGAACCTCAAAAAACCCCAATTGCGTAAAAAACAAGTTTCAAACAATCAATTTACAAAATTGACTTATTTCATAATTTGGTGCTGGCACCAAAATTTGGCACCCATCGAAAAAAACAAGTTTGAAATTTCTAAATCAATTTATATGAATTCCATCCAATTTCTAACACCAAAAAACCGGTGTAAATCAAAAATAGAGATGTTACAATTCATATTTAATGAAATGTAATTTTCAAAAAACGTCTCAAAAAAAGTGCCAAAAGTAAGGTTAAAAAATGGTGCTATAACTCGAAAAGTACCCAATATTTTTGAAAACGGTTTTCACTACCATGACGACAATAGATTTTTAGGAAAAGTCATAAAATTTCAGATTCCCAACTGCGTTTGTTTCAGAATTATAATAAAAAAACCACGGAGGGGGTCATATTGACCCCCCCCCCCGGGTTTAATAGGGTTAAACTGCCAAAGGTCTAAAAGCGCGAACAGACACCAACTTTGAGTTTAACAAAAAATAATGAAAAATTTGCACTGACAGATAGGAGATCACTTTTTTTCATATATGGCCAATTTGTAGTTTGTGGCCACTATCTGCCATCAAACTACCGTGTGGGTCAAATTATCAACTTAACAAATTACTGTGTACAGTAGGTCAATATGTCCATAATAAATGAATTGGAGTGAACTAAACTATTATGAACTAACTGAACTAAACCATTATATTACATCAATATGCCCATAAACTCATATTATTGTATTGCTCAAAGAACCTCCATAAACTTTAGTTGTGTCACTGTATCTACAAATTACGACAAATGGTCTAATATATTTTAAGTTTGTAGGCTTAACAGCTGAAAGTTTATGGACTAGAAATTCACATAGTTTCTATACACCAGTCAGGTAGACTGTACCGAGACTACCGGTACCGGTACTAAAATACTATAACTTTCACTTCCTCTATGTGTATTAACCTATTCAGATTACTTCATCTATGAAGGCCACACTACACAAGCAATGAATCATAAGGGTCACAACAGCAGCAGGCCTACTAGAAATCCTTGATTTGCTTTCAGGTTTTGGAGAAAGTATGAAAGACTTGCCTAAATGCGTTTGGTACTTAATACAGAATCCAACCTACATGTTCGTAGTACTTACCTGCTGTCTCAACGGATTCCTTATAAATGGTTGCGCTGCGTTCCTGTTAAAGTTCATACAAACCCAATACGGTGTGACCAGCAGCACTGCTTCCTACATCCTCGGTGCACTTATAGTGGGGGGCGGGGCCGGCGGTACATTAACCGGAGGCATTCTCTCCAAGCTCCTCAAAATCACATGCCGAGGAATTTTACGTCTTTGCGCAATCTCAGCCGGTTCATGTATTCTATTCAGTCTCGTGTTCCTCGCCTACTGCCCCAATGTTCCGTTCGCTGGTTTGAATGTTCCCTATTCTAGTGATAACGAGGTAAATATGATTATACTGTATGTACTGCTGTAACCCCCCTGGTGTTTTAATTTAATTTGTTGATATCTCCAATGTGGTTGAAAATTCCAAAGATGACATATCATCGAATAGTAAAGTAAAGTAAATAAAAATGTGAAAAAAATTTTTTGGTGCCCCCTATCGCTTGGCGTGTTAAAAATCTCTCTAAATAGTCTACTCCTCCGTAATTTTTCATTTTTATTTTTCTATACCACATTTTTTGGAACCAGCATGTTTATTTTCATCAAACTATTTTAATTTTCTATTTTTGATAATTGGAAATTTTGTAAAAAAAAATCTAAAATTTAAAAAAATTTAAAAAAACCCATGTATTTTTCGAATTTTTCATGAAAAAAATGGGGAAATACAGTACAGTATTATGAAATCAAAAAATCTGTGCGAAATTTATTGAAGCTTATGAAATTACCTTTCATATAAATCAAAATTGCAATAAACAGTTAAGAAATGGCGGAGGAGTAGTATGCCATTAAGAGATAATTGCCTTCAAAGTTCATACCTTCCTGCGCAACATTGCCTGTATGGGGTCTGGATGGCTAATAGTGTCTGACAGTGTCTAATAGTGTCAATCCTCTCGGCTTTCCTTGCTTCTCGTTCTTGCGCTCATTCTCTTCCCTTTCAACCCTCACTGCCTCCATCGCGTCCCACTCTTTGCGCTCGTTCTCTTCTCTCTCAACCCTCACTACCTCCCTCGTGTCTCGCACTTTGCGCTCGTTCGCCTCTCTCAACTCCCGCTCTTCACGCTCACTCATCTCTTTCTCTTCCCGTTCCCCACACTCACTCATTTCCCTCTCCTTGTGACGGGATCGACGGATCAATCCCGACCAGAGTAGTTGGTTCGTACGCGTCGTCAAGCTGGTATAGGATGTTATAGGATGAGCTGATATCGAAAATGGATATCGCCTTTCGCCGTGATGTATAATAATATAAGAGTTAATGTGTGATAGCGTAAGAGTTGTATAATAGCACAAGGTTGAATAAGTTGAATACACTGAATAATGATGACACACCAGTGACAACGGTAAAACAATATCCTCCTTCTACACTGAGACCAGTAACTGACTAACTAAACTGAATATACTGGCACGTGGGTAGTTAATATATATAACACACCAGTATAGCTGTGTCCTACATTACTATAGCCCTTACTCAGTGGATGCTTTCCTTCACCCCCCCGATTGGCCAATAACCTAATTCTCGGCTCCCACCTCTGTGGGAGTGTTTCCCCCCCGCTGCTGTTACTTTCCCTCTCCAGGAGGTTTAACCTCTGACCTCCCTTTGTGTGGCCCTTTGGGGGTTTGTTGTCCCCGTGGTTGGTTGTGTGATACGAGGTTAATTGGGATTAATAGTCTATAGTTTCTCGCCACCTTTCGGCCCTCTCTTTACATTATCTCGCTAATTCCCTCTCCCTCTCTAACAGCGCAGTCCCCTCATCTAATTGTCTCTCTAATTATCTTTGGTCCAACGCGACCATGTCTAGCTGACACACCAGAAGATCTATCTCTAACACCCTTCTTGCTTTCGTGGAGGGTGTAACGGACTTTCGGTTACGACGGACTCCCATCGCCTGTTCGTTTTACTGATTTTATCATGCCTGCTAGCGGTATTACTAACGGATGACACCGAATCCTCGGGGTTAACCTCGGGTTCGGCGTCGTGCAGACCCGCCAATCCCACTAACTTAATCCCCCGCGCATCCACTAGATAAGGCCCTATGTACACTACACCATATGGCATTTTTTCAGATCGCCACAATACAAACAGTTCTGTGGCGACCCCCCTCGCCCTCTCACTCGCCAGTTCCCCCTGCCCGAATCAGACTAGGTAGTGAAAATGTTTGTTACACTCACCGAGTCTCCGGATCAATTTGGGCTCGTCTACCTTTCCTCCAGGCTTAGCATATTTGAGCATCTTCCTCGTTGCATTGTATCCGCGTCGTAGGCGATTGCTCATCCTGACGTCCTCTTCCTGAACTCCTTGGCCTGTTCTCCTCATCTGGCATGGTACTGTCAGCCCCTTTCCCCATTTTCCACTGGGTGGTGCAGAAAATTGGATCCGTTAACAAAAACGATATTCATTTATATATCTTTGCGTAAATATATTTTTCACCTATTTATCAGGGTATAAAACAACAATAAATATGTAATAGTTTGTCCCATAATGATTAATATATTGTCATTTTCATTTAAGATTCAGGATCTGTTCTCCAGTAACTGTAACCAAGGATGCGGCTGTTCTCTACTTAACTACAACCCAGTGTGCGGATCTAACAACCTAACATTCTACAACCCATGCTTCGCCGGCTGCAACCAAGACAGCACAACCTGCCGCTGTGTAACGCCGTCGCCACCGACAGAAACACTAACAGACGGAATGTGTCAGTCTGATTGTGGAATGTCCTATATATTCTACTGTTTTGGTTTCCTTTTCTTTTTTTTACTATTCCTATACTCTATTCCTGCTTTAGAATGTATAATGCGATGTGTCCCTCATAAACACCGAAGTCTAGCTATAGGATTCCACAACATGTCTTGTAAAATATTCGGACAAATTCCAGGGCCTATTGCGTTGGGAGGTCTCATTGACAGCGCTTGCATTCTCTGGCAAAAAAAATGCACTGATGATTCTTCGTGTTTATTATACGATAATTTCTGGCTTGCTACATACCTTATGGTCACCGCGTTGCTATGTACTACTGGGGCAACCTGCGCTCTATTGGCGGCCAACGCATTATATAAGGCACCAAGTCCCGTCAATAAAACCTCCCCAACATCAGACCGCATGGGCCCTACTGAAAGAGAGACCCGCGAAGTGTTGTGATGACAAAAAGAACAAACAACACGTAAATATATAAACTATATTCAGTATTCTTACATTCCTGTAAATTATTATTTGGATAATAAATAAATAAATAAATTATACATTAATATTTGTTTTTGTAGGCGCTATCTATTACAGTCTTATCAGGGTGTCTGTATTATTTTTTCCCCCAGCAAAGCGAGGTTCCCATTATACCGCTGGATTGGCGTAAGCACTAATGTCTAAATTGTCTTGCCTAAGGACACAACACTGCGAAATTTCAAGAGCCTTTAGTCGGATTAGAACCTGTGCCACCTGACTGAAAGCAGTCAGGCGCTGTATCCACTCGGCACCTATTTTGGAAATTGACAAAAACGATTTTTCATTTTATGTTGTGCCGAATTTAATGGATTTTTCAAATCTGCAAGCCTCATATCTTTTCTCAAACTCAAGTTATTACACAAAACGTAAGAGCTAGTCTAATACAGTATTTGAAAAGCCTTCGTGCAGTACTACATTTTACAATTGTACGGGGCCCTTTTCATAAAAAAGCCTCTCACGGTACAGTTATGAATAAAATTGCTAGAAAGTTGTTTTAATAATTATATGTTTAGAAAGCATGAAAAATTTCGTTGAATTTCATTTATGTTTGACAAAGTTATTGTTGAACATAGAAATAATGGTATTATCTAAAATAGCGGGAATGTGACAGGATCCTGGAGTTGGCAGTATGGATCCCTACCGGTGTGTGTATTTTATTTAATTATTATTTAACATTTTTAGGGTAAGAAATATATCGTAGTTTGAAAAATAAGGCGGCAGATTTTGAATTTTTTTTGCATACATAAGCTCAGTGTTGTTGCCAAGTGATTTAATGGTCGATCAATAGGCCCAAAAATGTAGTTGTTTTGTGACGGGATCCAACGGAGTTGGCAGTAAAGAATCCCGACCGGTGTGTGTTATACGCATCGCCACGTCCGTTGGCTGCTAAAGCTGTAGTCTGGATATATAGTAGGCCGAAGGCCGTTGAAATAACGGAGTTTTACTGTCAGTCTTTATAATCACACAATGTAATAATAGCACAGTCAGAATATAATAGCACGGTAGTGACGACGGTTAAAAACTGTTCCGGTCTCACAACTGTATGGAAACCAACTGAATCAGAATCAATAACTGTAATGGTTATATTATTATTAACACATACTAAATCAGCTCTACACTACTGAGTGGCCTGTCCTGTCCAATAGATGCGCTCTAATCACTCCCAATGTGCTCTCCCACCCACCATTGGCTTAACCTGATTAATTGTCACCTCGCCACTCCCTGTTGCCACTATTCCCACGTGCTAGCCTTGCTAGCCTGTTTGTCCCTCTGAGATGGTTTGACCTCTCAACTCTCCCTGTGGCTTGCAGCGTGTATTGCCTAAGTTGGTTGTGAGGTGACTTTATTATTGGTAATGTCACCTCGCCAACTATATTGGTAAAATGCCACAAGTCCCATTTTGGGTGGGTAGTGCAGGGAATTGAATCCGCTTACACTCCCCCCCATGCTATCTTCCCGGTGAGAAGATAGCATCAACCTTAAGTGCGCTTCAATTCCGCTGGAATCCAATCTAATATTGGTTGTGGGGTGGAATTTTCTTCTCGGGGTCAGCTTTCCAGGCCGGCCCCCATGGGTCTGTTATCACTACCCATCCTTGGTACATCTGCGAGCTAAGCTGTACCAAGGCATCTGGCATCTCTTTTTTAGACGATTGCCCTCACTCCTCTCCCAATTTTACCTCTCGGACTTTGTTGTCCCTTCCGCTCTCGCCAGTCCCTTGGGACTCATCCCCCTCTATGCTCGCTCCCCACACTTGAGTCTCGCACATTTTTACTTCCTCATACCCTAACACCTCCTCCCTATACTCCTCCTATACTCAACCCATTTTTGCTGTCACTATCTTCACACTTTTATCGGATCCCACACATGTGTACAGCATGTCAGTGAGATCCGTCATTGTCCCATCCTCCTGTTTCAGTAAATTAGTCCCCAGTCCCAGTAGCTAATTGGAAAAGGTTATATTCGACTATGATAGGTATATACTGATTATATATTGGATTAATATATGTATATATTGATTATTAACCTATGTACATACTAATTGCACTTAGTTAAATTGCACTTAGGAGTTTGTACTGGTGTGTCCATGTGGTGTCTTCCAGGCACGTTGACGTTAGAGTTCTACATTGCTCCTCCCGCACCCTCCGGGAACCATCTAAGTTCCTTGCCCCTATCGTCATCCTATCTGGGCCGCTTCCTCCCTTCCTGTTTACCCTTGAGGCTACTCATCCTCACTGATTCCGTCTTACCAAGCCCCGTTGTTGGTTCTTTGGGCGCGGGTGTTATTAACTCCCGGTATCGCTTCGCAGGTGGTCCCATTGAGTGTCCCTCCTGTCTCCCTCTGGTAGTGTCCCACAAGATCATCTTCATCGCATCACCCTGAACTCGTCCTCCTCCTCTTCCCCTGCCGGGGGGCGCAATCCTCTCTATCGGTGGCATCGCCCCGAACTCGTCCACTTCCTCTCCCCCTGCTGGGAGCGGATCCAAATCCAGTAGCCCAGTTAATCCACTGTGTCCCTTTCCGCCCTGGTATCCGCCCATAGCCTTCAACCCTTCTACTTCCCTCGGTCTCTTCCTTCCGATGTCGCCCCTAGAGCCTGCTGGCATGGGCATTCTTTGTAACCCCAATGTAGACTGTATCAGTGTCTCCTCCATCCAACTCAGTTCGTCCCCCAGCCAAAACTCGTCCGAGGTCTCTGATCCACACCTCAGCTCATCCAAATCCTAGCTTCAAACTCATACTCATCTCCCCTTATATCTGCCTCTCTGGCCGCTGCCTCCCTTATCTCTCTCCTGGCGACCTCCTCTAGTATCCTCTCCTCAACCCTATCTGCCTCCTGTTTCTTCCATCGCCTGTACTGTGTATCTACCGCTCGGTCCACTAGGTGTCGGGTATCGTAATATACCGAATCGCCCTTCAGCTCCGGGTGGTCTAGAAGACCTTATAGGGCCACCTTAAAGGCTCTCCTGTGATTCAGAGGTGATCCCGATAGTAGAAACGCTGTCGGCTCCCTCCCGATAGCTACCACAATGAATAGGTTTAGTAAACCTATCATTATCCAATCCTCTTGTAGGATATATCTCTTCTGATATATCTTTATTGCTCCTTTCCGGAAGTGATATAGTTCCTCCTTCCCTGGTCTCGCTCCCCACTTGAGCGAGTTTGCAAGTTCCGCTCTGTATTCCTCCCGGAACTTGTTCCAGTACATCGGCTTGTGGCAAACGAGTCCCATCAGTTGGTGCATCGCCACGACTCCGCTATATCCCGTGTTGTCCACCAATCCCCATCCCTCTGGTTTTGTCATAGCCATGTAGACTACCTGCATGTCCAGAAGATTGGGGGTGCCCGGTCCAATAATTCTGTCCGCATCCTCGCGTATTGCCGATCCCACCTTGACCTTAGTCTTCTGTCTTACTAGCTCCTGTACCGCCTTTGGCAACCGGTTTATCTTCGGCCCGCCCTTCTTTCCGTAGGTCCCTAGGTCGAATAGAAAGATATCTCCATTCGGCGCTGCTAAGTGCAGCAATAAAATTCTAACCAATCCTCCCGACCCCCTTCTCGAGCCCTCGTCATCCTCCACAGTCCCTTTGTCGTCTAGGAACATGTATCCGCCCCTCCCTACGGAATCTAGAAAGCGATCTTTCTCCATTTGTTTCTCAGCCAAATCGGTAGTGCCTGCGCTATCATGGTGATGTTGTTCGATGCATTGAGTTCGTAAGGTGCATCTAGAGTCTTTAATACTATTAGCGCTTTCTCAACTTTTTTAGCGAAAGTCTTGATGCTAACGGGGTTATCTGCGAGTCCGCCTGATGTTATTCCCCTTAAGGTTTGTCGGATAATCTTCGCAGGGTGGCCAAATTCTCTGTCCAGGGCTCTCCATGCAGTCGTGAATCCTCCTTCAATAATTTGGTATTGCCTCACGATGTCGTAAGCTGGCCCCCCTGTATAGACTTGTAGGTATTTAAGGCACTCCGTCTGTGCGAGATTTTTTGTCAAAATCTCATTGCTGTACATTCTCCAAAACTGTAGATATTCTTCCAGCTTGCTACCATCAAACTTGAAAGGATCCACGGGTGGTAGCTCAATTCTATTTTTCAGCGTGTCGATGAGTGTTGCCATTCCCATTGCTTGAACTTCCAACGCGCTTGACGGTAGGGATGCAGGCTCCTTTAATGTTGGGTGTGCTTCGCCTCTCGGGTTTGTCGACTTTCCCTGAGTGGGAGATATCATCGGGCGTAACGGTCCCCTCCATATCTCTGTGTCACATTCTTTGTTTGGATCTGAGGGGGGTCAGGGTTTTTGTTTTTGGTTATGTATATTCCCAATACTGTAATGGGGGAATGTCACCCTCCTGCCACCCCTCCCCCACCAATGTTATGTTTGGTACTGGGGTTGATGTCATTATATTGGGGACCATATACACCTAACTGCAATAACCCCGCCCCCCTCCCCTGGGTCATGGCCTACTATATATACGGCCTAACAGGCCACCTTAAGAGGCCTAGAAATTTAAGGCCATTCATTCATTACCTGCAGACCTGATTCCAGTCACAGCTTACTACAAGCTGACAGCCACAGCCACCGAACCGATGTAGGTACCATACAGCCGTACTGCCATATGCTGTACAGCTGTACTGGCAGACTGGTATATCTCTATAAGCTCTACCTACCCGTACTGTACCACTGCTTGTTTAACGTTTAGCTACCGGTACTGTTTACCTTATGTGGTTTAGGTGTTCGGGTTAGGCCATTTCTGATTTCAGCATTACGTTTATGTAAGGCCCAGGTTGGAAGTTAGGAAGAGTTTGCTCAACATGTGGAGCGCATCCGAAGGTGTGTGTGGCGCGCATTTAGATGTCTTGTCTGGCGCGCATACCTGCATTCAGGCTGACAGGATAATTATGTTACGGCTAGACTCGGAACAAACTTGCCCATTCAAATTTTAGATTTAGAAAATTATCTGTCTGCCAGTCTGCCTGATGCAGTACTTACTTACAACTTACTGTAGGTAGGCCAACTGCAAAATCAATCATGCTGTCATGGCACATGGCATGGCAGTCAGCATGTACTGGTACCTTTGATTGCATTAGGGTACTCATTAAAAACACCTTTTGAAATTAAAAACATAGGCCTACCGCACCGGTACCGGTACCTACCAGTACTCTAAATGCTTTGCTTATATACCAGTGTATATACCGGTAGTGATAGTTAACTTATATAAAATAATCAAGTAAAGTATGGTTAATAAATGTTCTGTGTTTGGATGCAAGACTGGTTATGTTGGTGTGGAAAAAAAAGCGAGCTTCCAGTTTCCTTTGGGGCGGGACCTACGTAAAAGATGGACGGCTTTTGTAAATAGGAAAGACTTTGAAGCAACACCTAATTCCCGTGTTTGTATCGATCATTTCGAGAAGCAATATCTCAAGACTACAGCTACGGGAAAGATGCTACTCGATTGGTCATTGTCGCCTATTCCAACCATTCCTGCTGTTACTGATACACCGCCATCCATGGTGCCTTCAGTCAAGCGGCCTCGGCGAGAGCCTATTGATCGCCCATTTCAGCAGAATCAACTTGCTGAATTTAGCAATCGATATGCCGTCTCATGTTTGTCTGATATCACTGAGGATTTTTGTCCAACTGGTTACCATTTTGACAAAACTGCAGATCGAGTATTGATGTATGAACTGGATTTCTGTGGAGGTAGTGGTATGCCAAGTTTACATGGAGCTATAAAGATTACTTCAGATTTACACGTTAAATTAGAACTTACCCAGCATCCAGTTCCTTTACCCATTTGGTTTAGTAAAACATCTATCTGTAAGATTACAAATGCAACCCAGATTGAAACTTTGCTGTTTATTTAAGAAATATTTCTCAGTATAAATACTCAGCAGTTTTCGATGAGGTTTTCCATCACCAATATTACTCAAAGTATGCTCGCCCTCCTTATTCTCATACCGTTATACAATTCGCATTAAAGTTATGTTACACTTCCTATCAGGCGTATACTCTGCTTAAAAGGGAAATTCAGTTACCATCCCTTACACTTCTAAATAAACTGCAAAAGGGAGGCGTTGACAGTATGAAAGCATTGCACCGAATGGTGGAGGATGGTTTGTTTGATGCCGATGTCACATTGGTATGTGATGAGATGAAGTTACAGATGGAGGCATCTTATAGTCAGGGCGAATTTGTTGGCGTAGATGATGATGGTAACATGTTCAAAGCAATTGTATGTTTCATGATAGTGGGTGCCAAACACGGAAAATCCTATGTGGTTCGTGCTGTGCCAGTCATATCAGCAACATCAGTTTGGCTAGTGGATGAATTTGTGTCGGTAATGAAAGATGTATGTGATGCTAAATTGCACATTCGTGCTATTGGTTGTGATGATTCACCCATTAATACATCTACTTATTCTAAGTTGTATACTCGCTTTGGCCGTGCTGGATCAAATGACAATGATGAGAAGAATCGCATTATTTATTACAATGGAATGAAGATCTGTTTACTATACGATCCTGTACATATTATAAAGAACATCCGCAATAGCCTTGCAAATGGAAAACATTTTAGCTTTCCTGAATTCATATTTACTGCCTTCAAAGATACAATTTGTGTTACTGAAGGTAGCTGCCATTGGAAAGATCTTCTAGATCTTTATGACCGAGATTTCCAATTGGATGCTCATTTACGCATGGCCAAACAGCTCACATACCAAGCTGTGCATCCTGGCAACAACAAACAATCCGTTCCTATTGCCCTAGCAATATTCAATGAATCAACCAGCGCGGCATTGGAGAGATATTTTCCGAATCGATATCCCACAGCTCAGTTTCTTAGACTCATTAATGACTGGTGGGTCATAAATAATTCCAAGCAACGATTCCACCAGTCTAATTATCTGGGTAATGCTGTAGTGGCTGGCAACAATAAACCTACCTTTCTCCGTGATGTAGCTGATTGGGTTGAGAAGTGGTTTAAGACAGTGGGTACTGATACGCGGTTGTGGCGAGGAAAGAGTTTAACACCACATACATCTGCTGCTTTGATACAGACATGTCGTTCAGTGGCTGACCTTTGCGATGACCTTTTAGCCGATGGTTATGATTATGTCTTAACTTCGAGATTTAATTCAGACCCGCTGGAGTTGCGGTATAGCCAATATCGACAGATGAGTGGTGGAAGATTCCTTGTGAGTTTGAGAGAGGTTAGGAATGCAGAACGCATTTTAGTTCTATTAAATCTACTTGAAGCAGATGTGTATCCATGGGAAGAGCCCTCATTGCAACTTCAATCTCTTGATATGACGACACTAGACACGAATATGATGGAGAACAATGATGGGATTATTTCTTCTGAATTGTCACCAGATAGTACAGAAGTGGTAAAACACATATCTGGCTTTTTAGCAAGAAAGCTGAAGAAGTCATCAAAGGGCTTATGTGAACATTGCCCTTCATTCGTTCTAGAAGACCCAGTTGATATGAACGAACCTGTGGGGACAACATCGGCAGATGATTATATGGATATACTCAATCGGGGTGGGCTAACCATACCAAATGCTACATTTACAGAGTTAGTCGCAGATTGCTTTGCGAGGTTAGACTTCGCTGAGGGATTCCTTTTGAAGTCTGGCATTCCAGTTCGCTTGGCGGCGATGCATTTCTTGGACGCGTATGGCATTTCAACGTCAATAACTTTCTGCGACAGGCACCTGATGAAGGCCACTATGCTTCATCGTACCATAGTAAACATATTCTTTAATAATGCGCGGAAGGAAATTACTGAAGGACGGAGGATTGATAGCGTTATGGCATTCAAAAAGCGACAGCGTTCCAAATAATACTAATCTAATAATCGAAGTAATTAATTTTAATTGATTTTTATATAATTTTAATTGATAATTATTTAATCTGATTTATTGTGCTCAATTTAATTTTAATTGATTTTTTGTGCTGTACATCAATTTAGTTAGTTTAATAGTTATTTCAGAGTTTTTAGTTTTTTTAATAGATATTTTTTACATAAATGGGATGTATCTGTAAATTTAATGTTTTAGAAATAGTAAAATTCAAAAGATATTCATAATTACAAATTTAGTTAAATAGGTAAATATTTTACAAAAACTTTAATAAAATATCTTGAAGTGCAGTAGCTCGAAAAATATCCAATCTTTTTAGAAATAGGTATCACTTCTAGATTCGTCACAAAATTTAAGTTCGAAAACAGTTGTTAAAAAGGATTTTCCGTGCAATAATCCATGTAGAATGTAGAAATTACAATGGCCTTAAATTTTAAGGCTTCTCAAGGTGGCCTGTTAGGCCGTATAGTAGGCCATGCCTGGGTATTGTATCCCTGCATGTTATAGTCATACTGGTGTGCAGGTACCGGTATAGGCTTGTCATGTTCCTGACTACTAACAGGTATGTATGCCGCGACCTCCGGGTCCAATCCCAGCATTCACGCTACCCTATCGCCTACACTATCTTTCCCTGTATGGTCTATAGTATGTGCAGTAAGGCCTACAGTGTGTCCTGCAGTCTGCCTGTGTCCTTCCGGATCGAAGTTTAATCTTCTCGAATATTCCGAGTACTCCTTCCCGTGACTACCATATCCTCGATTGGCAGCTACATTTTGACAGCAAGTTTCCCTCCGATCCCTTCCTCCGTTTTCCTCCTCGTATTGGTACACTCTATACCCCTCTCCCAGAGTGTGGTACATTTCGCGAGGTTGTGTTTCTCCGGGGCTACGGCAATCTCCCGGAGTACGACCCCACCGGCTCTCTCCCTGATTTCAGCATAATGTCCTCCTTCATGAGATCTCGTATCGACCTCCCGGATGAACTCTACTGTCCTTCTTCCATCTTCCGAGTGGGCTCGAAGTTTTCTCGTTTGGTCGCTTACAGCACCAACGTCCGACACTCGTGGGGCTTCTGTTGCCCCCCCCCCCCCCCCCTTTCCTCCGTCGTCGGGTACCACGGTTCACTTAACTCACCGCGTGCATTATCTGCCGACGCTCGTGGGACGTTTTCTGCCCCCCCCCCCCCCCCCCCCCCCCCCCACTCGTCATTAATTATTTTGATTAATTTCACCGGGATTATTTGCAATATTATTACTTAATGTACCCGGCTAATTATTTCAATTATTTTGGTTATTTTGTGCAACAATAATTAGATTATTATTTAGATTATTTTCTTCACCATTATTATTTACTATATTATTATTTAAATTTCTTGCCGTACCAGTATCAATATTATTATTAACCAAAATATTATTTCCTGCAAGAAAAGTTTCGTTAGTATTAGGGTTATCTACTACGGTACTATTAATATTAACCCCTTGCATACTGAAGATAAAAAAAAGCATAGGTCAGGTCAGGTATTCTAGGTCATTGATCAAGAAAACTTGCCACCTCCATGCAGCATAAAGGAGGTGCCACCTGTAGCTGCATAGACCCTCTTACTAGGGCAAATCTGGTCCTGTAACTAGGACCCCCTTCGTTCTGGGATAAGGACACCCTTGGTCCTGGATTAAGGACCCATATACTTGGCTGCAGGGGTATATGGCCTGACCAGGCAGATGGTGATCTACCAATGGCTGGTCAGGAGTAGAGTGTTCTCATGTCCACTCTGAGAGCACTTCACTGCGACCTGCACCTGGCAGCAAGGGTACAGGGCATGACCCAGCAGATGAGCTGCAACAGCCAATGGTGGGTCATGTGCGCCAGAGTAGATATGGGTGATGGGCCTCATATCTGACTCCATTGCGACACCCACCCTGTGGAATGGCAAACCAGGGTGTGGTATTTGCCCCGAGAGCTGACTCGGCAAAAAAGCACCCCCCAACCCCCACTATGGATTACATTAGCAATGCGGAGGTCCGGCCACTAGAGGCCAGTGGAATTACCGGACACAATCGGCCTCACAGGCGTCAGTTAACTCCTGACCGGCTGCCTGTCTCACCCCCTACTGGAGAGAGAGCAGCCAACAATTCTTTGAGTCCCTTTCCTGATGACCTTTCTGGCCCAAACCCTGGGTCACCAGGAAGGCCAGATTGTGATGGGGAGAGGGATTCTGGAGTTGGAGGCTACTCTCATGTTCCACCCCGACCAACAAAGCCATTGGTGAATCTGAGGCAAGTCACAAGACTAGCCTCAGTAAACACCCTAACACTCGGGTCCCCAATGCGACAAGGTGAGCTGACTGCCTTGGCATATAAGCGTTCTCTTAGCACAGTGGGTGTTCAAGAGCACCGAATGCAGACTGGACAGACTGATGAGGTTCTGATTAAAGACATGGGGGGCGGTTGGCGACTCACCCTCGCGTCAGCAGATGATAGTGGCAATGGTGGAATTGGTCTATTGATGAATCCAACTGCACAAGCAGCATTGGACAAAATAGACCAAATCTCTAACCGCATCATCCGTTGCCACTTCTCATGTTCTGGAAGACTGGCTAAGAAGTTTCCTAAGGTGGTTCTGATTGTGTGCTACTCTCCAACTAGTGTTGCCCCTGTAGAGGAGGTGGAAAATTTCTACCACAATCTACAAGCAGCTACTGATGGAGTGGATCAGCATGCATTCTTAACATTCCTGGGAGACTTTAATGCAAGTCTGCATCAATCACCTACATCGCCCTGGGTCTATAGCAATAGTGTTAACCGAAATTCTGTCCATCTTCAGGATTTTATCTCTGGAAATGGATTGTTTTCGGCTGGAACCCAGTTCAAGAAGCGAACTGGAAAGCTATGGACTCATAGTGGACCCAGTGGTCACAAGTCCCAGATAGACCATATTCTGTTTCGTAGGAAATACAGGAGCTCTTTACAAGACTGTAATGCATTTACACTTCGACCCTTCTCCAGTGATCACCGCATTATTGTGGCCAAGGTAAGACTAAGTCTGCGTGCTAGCAGAACAACGAAATCTGCCTTGCCGCGGCATGACTGGTCCTCTCTGTTGCAACAGCCAAGTGTGAGATCCAGCTTCACACTACAGCTGAGCAACAGGTATGAGGCTCTTGCCTCTGAGGCGGCAGATCACTGTGAGGGCTATACTGCCTTTACAGAAGCAGTTAAGTTAGCAGCTGCAGAAACAGTTCCTGTATACCCTCGAAACAGGAAAAGGGCCCCCTGGACTGACAACAAAATTCAGAAGTGCCGAAATGACCTTCATAAGGCACAGAAAGAGTCCCGACTCAAACAGACTACAGCGGCCAAGAATGCAGTTAAGGCTGCATCTAGGTCCCTGAACAGGCAGTACTCTGCTAATCTACAGGAGCTAATAAACAAACAGGTTGATGCCATCAATGATGCTGACGACAGCAGGCAATCATCCCAGGCATGGAAATCGATCAATCTGCTTACTGGGCGGAAAAGCCAACCAACCACCAATGTTAAGGCTGAATCACCAGCCGATCGCCTCAATGGTTGGAAAGCCCACTTTGAAAAGCTCTTCAATAATGACAGGGTATTGCCTGATAACTTTATAGAAGTAAAAGTGTCTGAGTCTGTACTCCCAGATATTCCCATTGGCGATATCTCCTTTGCAGAAGTGAAGGCTGCTGCAAAGAGCATTAAGACCAATCGTGCCAGTGGAGTAGATGGTGTTCCCCCTGAGGTCTTTAAAATACCTGAGTGTTTAAAGCTCATCTATCCCATCATAGTAGACATGTACCGAACAACAAGAGTCCCACAAGAAATGAAAACAAATAAATTGGTGCCAGTTCCCAAGAAGGGCAACCTAACACTCTATGGTTCTTTTCGGGGAATCTCATTGATCTCGATTGCTGCAAAGCTATACAATAGGATTCTATTAAATCGCATCAGGGATCCCATTGAGAGACTGCTCCGTGGAAATCAGAATGGGTTCCGTAAAGGTCGTGGGACCATGGAGCCCATTTTGGCACTTAGAAGGATAATTGAAGAGTTATCAAAAAAGAAAGACAGGCATCTGGCTGTTATCTTTGTTGACTTCTTCAAGGCCTTTGATTCAGTCTCTCGTTCACGTATGTTCAGCATACTTTCATTATATGGGATTCCTGATGAAATTATTGCAGCAATCAGATCAGTATACGATGGTTCGACAACATTTGTGTCTACTGTTGACGGTGACACAGAACCATTTGAAGTGTTATGGGGCGTCCTCCAAGGAGACACACTTGCACCATTCTTGTTAATTATTGTGGTTGACTATGTTCTACGCATGTCCTTAGATCATTATAATGATGATGGGGTGATGATAACTCCACCAACTGGCTCCAGAAGTCGAGGAAATCCAGCCAAGTACCTAACTGATCTAGACTTTGCTGATGACTTAGGAGTACTCTCAGAATCATTAGAGGGAGCCCAACGGCTCCTCAGCTCATTAGAACATGCTGCTTCTAGTGTTGTTCTTTTTATTAACTCCAGAAAGACCAAAATTCTGACAGTTAACTTTGAAAGTCCTCAGCAAGTCTCTGATCGGATGAGCATAAGCTCAAAGGATGGTATGCTTGAGCATGTGGACGACTTCTGTTACCTGGGATCATGGATCCGGAAGTCAGGTGAGTACCTTCGAATACGTAAGGGAAAGGCATGGGCAGCCTTGAATAGGCTTTCCAGGATTTGGAAGTCACCGAGAATTAATCGGAAACTTAAGGTCCGATTATTTAGAGCAGCAGTAGTTCCAGTACTCCTCTACGGGAGTCCATGCTGGGCTCTAACTGCTGAGGACACCAAATTTCTGGATGGCACATTCACAAGAATGGTAAGCCGGGTTCATTGTGTCAAGTACAATGCACACATCTCCAACGAGACACTATATAACATTGGAGGTGTCTCATTGGTTCCCCCAAGCTTGACACTAGAACAAAATCGCCTCCGCTTTGCAGGACATTGCTTTCGCCGTGAGGACCAGCCAGTGCATAATCTTGTACTTTGGCAACCTCATGGAGTGAATAAGCATGGTGGACAGCCCATGACTTTCTTGAGACGCATCTTAAAGGACACTGACAGCCGTAGTACAGTAATACGTATGTACTGCTGTATAATCAGGAAGGATGTACCGATATCATAAAACATAATATAATAATAATAAGATAAGCTACGCCATCTAGCGGGCCATAGGCGTAGGGCTTATGGTGATACTACACATACCCCTCTTTAGGTGGGGTGGGGTTGGCGTAGCGCCTCAAAACAAATAGTTTATAGCCTAAACAATTTATTGCGGAGTTACGGGTTACTCTAGTTTGTTATACTCGCTGTTCGAGTAACGTAAGGGCGGTTTTATTATTCTCCCCGACCTAGTCTGGATCGGAGGGGTAACCGGTTGTGGGGCTGGCTGTGGCCTGGCGGCCATTTCAGCCCACGTTGGCTGTGGTAGGGCCGGTGTCGGAGGTGCCACTGGCTGCCTCGGTGTCTCTGGTTGAGGGGGGTCGCCCTGTGGTGGGGTCGGGGTGGCGCACCCCGTAGTGAAGTGGCGCTGCCGGAGTAGAACGCGGTTCCGGCGGAGTACGCGGCCACTGGTCTGTCGGACCAGGTAGTCGTGGTTGGGGAGGCCCTCAGCGATGGTTCCCTGGCCAGTCCAACGTTTGGTTGTCGGGTCCTGGATGAGGACTGGTGTCCCAACCGGCATAGCCTTAAGGCTGCGGGCGTGGCGGTCGTAATTTGCCGCGAGCTGGTTTTGATTGGTCGCGGATGTGGCGTCGAGCTCTGTGAAGGTCTTTTGCCACTTGGGATCAAACGCGGTGAAGTGGACGGGTAGGGCCTCCCTGACGTTGCGGCCGTATAAAAGTTCCGCCGGGGAGCGGCCGCCGTAACGCGAGGTGTTGCGGAAGGCGAGGATGCCCTTCGCGATCTCGTCGGAGTTGTGGCGCGCCCCGCGGACCAACTTCTTTAGTGCTTTGACGGCCGCTTCGGCGCGGCCGTTGGTGCGCGGTAGGTAGGGCGTAGAGGGCTCCAGTCGGACACCCCAGTCGGACAGGAATGACCGGACGGCGTCGGACACCAGCTGGGGCCCGTTGTCTGGACGGATAACGGTCGGTACCGCAGTGGCCAAGAAGAGGCGGCGGAGGCAGTCGATTATTACTGGGGAGGTTGAGTTCTGGCCGAGTTTGTAAAGGGTGGGCCAGCCGGTGAATTCGTCGGTCACAACGAGGTAGTTGGTGCCGTCTAGGACAAATATGTCGGTGTGTACTCTTTGGAACGGGCGGGTGGCGTCCGGGTTCCGTTGGAGTGGCTCGGGTGGGTGCGATGGGAGGGCTGCCTGACAGGGTTGGCAGCGCTCGACCGTCTGTTTGATGTCGTTGGGTATGGAGGGCCACCAGACGGAGCGACACGCCCTCTCCCGAGTTTTAGTGAGTCCCTGGTGGGCGGCGTGGAGTAGCCGGAGCGTCTCGGGACGGAGTTCGACGGGGATATAGAGCTGGGGCCCGCGGAGAATGACGCCATCGTGCACCATCAGCTCCGAGCGGAACTGGAAGTAGGGCCGCAGCTGGTCGTCGGTGACGTTGTGTTTGGACGTCGGCCAGCCGTCCCGGATGGTGGCGAGGAGCGCGCGGTACACGGGGTCGCGCTGCCCGGCCTCCCGGATCTGGTCGAGCCGCGCGTCCCGAGATTCGACCGACGGGGTGGCGGCGGACGCGGCGACGGCCGCGGAGACGATAAACTCCCGGTCGGCGTCGTCTTCCGGGGTGAGGAGGATGTCGTCGGAGGTTGGGGAGTTCCTGGGGGCGCGGGAGAAGGCGTCGGCGATTACGTGTTTACTGCCGCGTTGGTGGCGGGCGGTGAAGTTAAAGCGCGACATCAACGTCTTTAACTTCAGCAGCCGATCGTTGCTGACCTGGTCCAACCGGCGGTCGTTCAGGATGGGGATCAGGGGGCTGCTATCAGTGACGAGCTCGAAGTGGCGGAGCCCGTCGAGGAAGTAGCGGCACTTGTGGGCCGCCCACGCAGCGCCGAGGGCCTCCAGTTCCGCCATCCCCGACCAGTTGGCCTCGTGTGTGGCCAGGGTGCGCGAGCCGCACTGGACGGTGCGCCAACGGTTGGCGTCGGAGTCCCACTGGCGGAGGAGAAACCCGAGGCCGTTCAGTCGGGAGGCGTCCGTCAGCAGCTCGGTTCGGCGGTCCGGGTGGAACCCCGACAGGTAGTGCGGACTCGACAGGGTTGACCGGGTCGCCTCGAACGCAGCCTGGTGTTGGGGGAGCCAGACCCAGGAGTTGAGGTTCGAGTTTAGCGAACGGAGCGGGTCGACGAGTCGGGTTATCTCCGCCGTCGAGTTCCCGAGCTGCTGGGCGAGTCCGAGGAACGAGCGGAGCTGACGGCGGTTCGTCGGGACCGGGAAGTAGCGGAGGTCGTCGGAGAGGGCCGGGTCGATCCGGTAGCGGCCGTGGGAGACCAGGTAGCCGCCGAACCGGACCTCGGCCTGTTTGAACTGGACCTTCGCCGTGTTTATGGAGATCGACGAGGCGTCGCAGGCGGCCAGGACGCGGGCCACCGCCTCGGAGTGCTCCTCCGCCGTGTCGGTGTAGATAATGATGTCTTCAACGATCCTCCCGATGTTTGGGATTCCTCGGAGGGCTTTATCCATCCGGGCATTGAAGACATCAGAGCTACCATGCCAACCCATCGGCATCCGGCGGTAGCGGAACCGGCCTCGTGGCGTCACAAAGGTGGTCAGTCGGCGACTGGAGGAGTCCAACCCGACCTGGTGGAAGCCCTTGAGGCCGTCGAGCACCGAGAAGACGCGGGCGGACGTTGGGATCCGGGAGACGACCTGGAAGGGAGCGGCGGAGTAGTAGGTGGGACGTACGGTGGCCTTATTGAGTTCCCGGAGGTCTACCGTGATCCGCACCTTGGTGGCGTCCTTCTTTTTGGTGACCACCATGGGGCTGAGCCACTCGCCGGGGTTCCGCTCGTCCGCGGCGGGCTCGAGGATTCCCATGGCGACCTGCTCGTCCAGCTCGCGGTTGAAGGCGGCCTCGAGGTTGATGGGGACGGCGCGGTTCGCGTAGGAGTTGGTGGGCCGGGCGCCCGGGTGGAGTTTGATTGTGATATCCCCCCCAGACATTACGCGGCATTTCCCCGATAGGGGGCGGGGGAAACGCTGTTGTAGGGCCGCCCAAGCCGCGGTGTTGGTGTTGGTTGGCACCGTGGATGGCGGCGTGGGTGGTTCCGGGGGTGGCGGGGTTGCCTCCTCCCTGGGCGACGATAGCGGGGGCGCGATCATCTGGTAGGATCGTGGGGTGCGGCCGGGGGGCGGGGGTGGGCCGTCGGAGTAGCGGCCGCCACGGAGGATCGGGCTCTGGAGGATGGCCAGCAGGAAACAGGCCTTCCTCGACAGTAGCGGCTGCTGAAGCCCGTCGATGACCCACACATCCGTGGTGCAGGCGGTGTGGAGGGCGGGGCATTGGAGGGTTGCAGTGAAGATCCCGATCACTGTCCACCCGGAGCGGCACCCGTTGGCCAGTCGCGGCGCTTTGGGGGGCGGTTGGGTGGTCCGGAGGTTCTCCGTCGTCCCGCCGAAGGAGCGGAAGGTGGGGAGCGGGAGCGCGGTGATGTTCGCTCCGGAGTCGGGGAGGAACTGGGCCGCTGCGATTCCGAAGTTCGGGTTCTTCGTCACCTGGAACCCGACGGTGACGGTCTCCAGAGGCTCCAGGGACTCCATAACCGAG
>JAUCBJ010000422.1:0-12698 GCA_032718475.1 Nemertoderma westbladi | reverse complement strand
CAGTCAGCGTAGCTGCGTAGCATCTGAGCATCGTCAATGATGGAGATGCCGCGCTCCGCGCGATTTTTGCATTGCTGGCGTAGCTTTTCACCGCAGCCACAGCATCAACTGACCAAGCCGGCGCATGATTATTTGCACTTGGCTGCTTGGAGTTCAGAGTTGGCGCCGCGTTCGGCGCAGAAAATAAACCTTTTCAATACATGCAATAGCTGAATAGGGCAGTAGGGCCTACCTTCAGACCTTGCTACCTACCTACCTACAGCCTGACAGCCGTACCCTGCCTACATTGCTACAGAATTATGCAATTAAACTGTTTGACTGTTAAACGTCCAACGTCTAAACGTTTACCTGCTTATTTCATCGCTCGCTCTCGTCGCACATTACAGCAATAGGCCTCTACCATCTACAGGAGTACAGGTTCGTGCCGTGCTTGCTACGTAATCTTAGCCAGCATTAAACAGTTAAATGCACTAAATCAACAAGCACTCAACAGCTCAATGTGTACGTCCACATACAGAGGAGTCACAGTCAATAAGCCCTACGTTTCACAAGCTGACAAGAGACATAATGCAGTAATGGAGGGGGGATAGACGCAAGCAAAAAGGAGCAGGTTGCTGTGGCAGGATAATGGGTAGAATAATAATGAATACCGGTAATGATTTTTATTACGTACTATACTATACTATACTATACTAGGCCTATATTTATTTTGATGAAAGATTAAGAAAAATAAAATTAGGCCTAAGATAAAATTAAGAAAAAATTAAGATGAAAGGTAAAAAGAGCACAAAACGGCCGATATGTGTAACCAATAATATTATAATCAATACCGGTAGCGGTAATACAATCATATCTATTCTATTTAATTACTGCATTAACTGAGATAACTTAACTACCGGCCCAGGTACCGGTACATTGTACATTCTTTCATTATTTCAGTCAGTCACTGCAAACAATCACTCTTTAGGTAAGTTGGTTAGAGTACATAGAGCCACCGGCAGACCGCTAATATCTAAATGTAAACTACTAAGTTACATTGAGTGCTTGTTGATTCAGCACCTACAAATGTGGTCTAGAATAGCAAGCATTCACATAACAACCAATCAAACGGAGCTGCCCCAAACCACTGAAAGCATTCATAAACAGGCAACATTATTGGATGTTCAGAAAATGAGTGCTTGCGTTTTTATTCTAATGTTACTGGTACGAGTACAGCTGTACGTACATAGAGTGTATACAGTAGAGGTCAAAGCTGAAAAGACTAGACTGCTTCTGCTAGAGACAGACAGGACAGACGCCAGCCCGACAAAAGTAGGCTTGTCGCAGTCAAACAGTCAGTTATTATAGAATTTAATTTTTAATTCTCAATTTAATAATGGATCAGACGGAGCGCGCGTTCCAGAAGCAGCCTACGGTGTTCCTCAACCGTAAGAAAGTCCTCGGCCGAAGTCGGACCGGCCAGCGATTGGTAAGGAACATCGGCCTGGGATTCAAAACACCGCGAGCCGCCAAGGAAGGCCAATATATCGACAAAAAGTGCCCGTTCACCGGCAACGTCCACATCCGAGGCCGAATCCTATCCGGGACGATCGTTAAAATGAAGATGAATCGAACTATCGTCATCCGCAGAGACTACCTCCATTACATAAGGAAGTACAACCGGTATGAGAAGCGACACAAGAACATGTCGGTTCATCTATCGCCCTGCTTCGAGGATGCGAGTCCAGGTGATACGGTGACAGTGGGAGAATGTCGACCGCTCTCTAAAACTGTTCGATTTAATGTGATTAAAGTTACCAAACAGGCGGGAGCGAAGAAATCTTTTTTGAAGTTTTAGGGCGGATGTTTGGGATCTTCTGGGTTTTGGATTAGCCTGTTCGTGTGTCGTGTCAACGGACTGATACCGTAGGATATTTACGTGTAACTTAGTTCACAATAATGTTGATATTCATGTACATCTATCGACAAATTTAATTGCTGGCTACTCCGAGCCTCGAGCTTATATGCTTATTTCATTTTATATACACAACTCAAACTCCACCTACACTCCCCTCCTAGTTTTATTAGATTTATGTATGCCCAAGTACTTTGGCATTTTTATAACAGGGGATACGCAATCAAAAGATACGTTCTCTTTTAATTCTCGAGTTATCGCTTTTTATCAATATGTCCGTCAAAATTTAAGAAGACATGCAGATTGTCAGACAGACAGACAAGATACCACCAAACTTTTAAAAAACAAATTTTTAATTTTTTCACTTTTTTTTAATTCCCCTCTGTCATATTTTATTTTATAAAGGCGGGCGGGTAGCTCAGTTGGCTGAGCGCCGGGCCTGCAATTCTATTGGTTGTAGGTTCAGATAAAATGAGTACAAGTTAAATAACTGGGAGCAATTATTGGGAAGGGAGTTGCGCCCACACCAACACTCGGGTAGCAGCTATCGAAAGAGGACTTACCTCTTCCGAGGACTTACACCCCCCTCCCTCTAATTTATAATTTAACATTTAAATGAGATTAATTCGCCGAGGTGGGATTTTCATCAATAATGTCATCTTGTTATAATAATGCTGAATCTACGCGTTAGTTTAAAAAAACAAAAACTGATATTAAATTACGCTGTACCTAGTTAAATCTTAAATTCCAGGTTGCACCTTAATATCCACAAATATAAATAAAGGCTGGTTTCAATTCGCATTCCAGCCATACAATACAATACATCCAATAAACTTTAACTTACATAATCAATTCTTAGCAAATATTTGACGTGCGACCGAAATGACAATCACAATAAAGTGCTCCCTGCTCTGTATACGACGTTCCTACAATGTATTGCATTTTCAGTTTAGCAATGAGAGGAAGACATGGTTAGTTGTTTAAAGCGTTATTCGGTCTATTAGTTAGGCCTTACCTCGTCAATAGCGCGCTAACCACCTCAGTCACAAAATCTTATAAAAATAGTTTACAGTTGAATTTATCAGCTCAACTCCCAATTCCCGCAATTATTCAGAAGAATAGTGTTATATCTCCCTGACTTGACTACACCATGACCCGTAATAAAGTGACACCGATAAATAGAATTTTAGCTCGGTGGTGTACTTCCTTCATGTCTGACACTATTAACCAAATAGACCCCCTAAAGGTAGTTTTGCGCGGGAAGGTTGAACTTTGAAGGTGATTGATTATCTCGGAACGACATTTTTTCGCACGGATAATACTACTGTACTACCTGAAACAAGGTTTTTTTGGGGGTCGACTGGAACTGAACTGACTTGGCTAGAGCTACAATAATATTATACTATTAGTTGGAACACTCGGAAGAGCTCAGCTGGCGGAATAATACATTACAAACTTGTGAAGGCCTACTATACTACAATAATATAAGCCTACTATTTCCTACAGTACAGTATCGGCATGCTGCATTGCAGCTGCATTTTTAAGAATGCTGTGCCGGCTTGTCGACAAAATTGCGCCGCCACAACTCCCTATCACCCATGACATTTGCTAGATCATCCGCATCTTCAAGACCAGTGTCCTTTAAGATGTGTCTCAAGAAAGTCATGGGCTGTCCACCATGCTTATTCACTCCATGAGGCTGCCAAAGTACAAGATTATGCACTGGCTGGTCCTCACGGCGAAAGCAATGTCCTGCAAAGCGGAGGCGATTTTGTTCTAGTGTCAAGCTTGGGGAACCAATGAGGCCTGCAGTTTGGGCCTATCCATTCAATCAATAAAAGTAGCTTAATTAGGCCATCATGAGCACCATCAGCTGGGAACTGGTGTTTCTATCATTGAGTCTATGGCAATTTTTGTGTTATGGGGTTATTTTTGAAATAAAAAAATATATATTTTTAATAATTTTTCTGAAACTTTATTCCACATCCTGGGGTTGAGCTGCGTCGATTGATATACACCCTAACTTTCATTGACGGACGAGCTATAGCTTCGGAGGAGTTCACCCGATATAGATAGATACATACATACAGTACATACATACATACATAGATACAGTAGATAGTGAATACTTTTACAGTAAATAAAGTCCTAACGGTCTTCTAATAATATATAATAAACGTATTGAAAGGACAATAATTATGTGCCGCCTTCTGTTCATCAACACTTAGAGAACATAATAAAGGTCATTTATGTGATATACATTATTGATGTATATAAATTACTTTGAGTGTAACTTGAACGAAGAGGTGGATAGTTGAACAGTCGTCTGAACCTGGAGAGCTTCTTTCGCGGTTCGCTAGCACCGCCAGCTAGTTGATAATGACTGTTTGTTGGTATTTAAATCAATGTAAATATAAAATCCTGGCAATACTTTTAATGTGATTTTTTGAATGTGAAAATGGTTATAAAAATATCACAAGTTAAATTATTATTTAACTTGAGCAATTGTGTTACTTATTTGAATTGAATTTGTGTTATACTGTATATTTAGATTAATTTATTTGTAGAAAAACATAATGGGCCTTTTCGGGGTATATGAGTATAAGTATCTACATTAAGGCGGATAGGCCTTAAATTTAAATTCTACGAATTAAAGATTCAGTCTAGTTCATAATAATTAAGTGTTTATTAAATCTACAAGTAATTAGCGGTAGTCATTATAGTAATGTAGTTAACATACAATTATACAGTTTCATCCAGATATGTACTGTATGTATCAATATATACTACAGCACTATTGGATACGGGATCCGGACAAAAAATTGAAAATCCGGATCCTGTAATCTAAAAAAGGAGGATCCGGGACACCCCTATTACAGAGACGGGTTGGGGGGGAACCAAAACAATAAACGAAAGCTAACACATGTTACAAGATTACGCTATGTAGTATGTACTATGTTTAAACGAGATCAGACTTTTCGGGATTTCCGGGATTATCTCCCTCGGGATCCCGTTTCTCGGGACCGGGATTGCAATTTTGGATTACATTCCTTAACGTTAATAGTATATGTGGCGGGTTTTGGGTAACACTCACTTTTTTACACCTCTGAAATATTATTAGTAAAATAAAGTTATATTAAACTGGTGGTTTACTGGCCGATTTAATCAAAATTTCCATTCTGATGGAACTATTTATAAAATATTCAACAAATTTACTTCACAATTTATAGTTCGGGATCCCGGTCCAAAAAAGTAGGGATCGGGCCACCGGGATTGCATTTTTCGTCGGGATCCAGGTTTTTGGGATCGGGATCGGTATCCAGGTTTTTGGGATCGGGAGCCCGTTTAAGGACGTACTAGTATGACGGCACGTTAATGCACTTAAAAGTGTAAAAAGTAAGGGGAACTAAGCTGAGTTTACTGTTTTATGGGGCTCCACAACAACAACAAAATAGTAGTTAGTTAATATAATAATAATAAATATATATAGCTGATGTATTTATGAAACTAAATGAGACATCGACCACTTAAAAAATATTTGTATCACAATGATACAATACAATAGCTTGCAAATATTATAGTGAATGTTTCCAGTTCAGTTGTCTTTACTGGAGAACAAATAATTCGAAGACAAGTAATTATTATATCTACACAATATATACTATAACATGTAACAAAACATATACAATATCACTGAGTCAACGAAATACAGCAGGTGGCGGTTCTAAAACATCCAAAAAATATCCACATTGACGAACTAAATGTTTAAATAAGTTGAAAAATAGTCAACTTTAATCTGATATACTATTTGTACCAGTTTGAAACACCAAACTGAAGTACCATTCTAGATATTGCGGTGGAGGTTGGACAGGGGAAATATGTTGTACCAAACTCTGCTCCCACAGATGTGGTCTTGTCTGTGTCTGTACTTACTTACTATCTTGTTAACCTTCGTTAAAACATAACGTTTATTAACAACTTAAGTCTTTACAGACCTGTTTCCCGGCTCAACTGAACCATTACAACATAAAATATTATCAACTTCACTGGTGCAATTAATAATTCTTACTTACAAAACATTACGGAGTTCAGTAATATTTCAAAAACAAGACAAAAAAACTGACATGGGGACTCTGAGAACAACAAAAAAACGTGCGAATGTGTAATATATAAATAATAATAGGATCCCATGAAATAATCAACAGATTATAATTTATCAACAAGGTACCTAGATATTATTTATATTTTAGATTAAATTTCCCCCGTCTTCCACTACAGGTCAGTCGAACTTCGATGGTAATTTCAAATCGGTAATATAATAAATAAAACCGGAATATGTAAAAAAAAAAAAACCAACCCATGTCCATCCATATCACCATACAGCCACACATTCCTCCCTCACACAGCCTGGCAACATATAACAGTGATGTAATTCGATATAAATAAACTTATTAAATTATAGCGAGCATCAAATAAAATGGGAACGCTAGAGTTGATTAGCACACGAGCCTTCACAGGAAGGCGCTGGGATTGGCTCGGGGATTCTTGAGATTCCGGTAACGGAAGGCCAGCCAAACCCCGAGAATTTCGGTGAAACTGAAGAACAAACCGATCGCCCCGCTCACGTTGAAAGCGACCTGGAGGTTGTCTTCGATCTTAGAGAAACAGGATTCACAGTCACATTGAGTTCCTTTGCAGCAGGCGGGTTGGTAGGAACCGGCGGCGGAGCAGCTGGGATGCGGGAAGGTTGAATCGGTCGCGTCGCTCGAGTTGTACAGACCGCAGCAGTCGAAGTTCCTCTGTATCTCGCTGCGGGTTTGGTTGCTGGATGAGGTCCAACTGGTCTCTACGAGACTTTTCTGATTGGTCCGCGACATGCTGAGACACGCGACGGAGACGGCAAACTGGATCACAAAGAGGATAAGAAGGACGAGCATGTAGAAGAAGAGAAGGACTTGGTGGTGTTTCATCGCGCCGATGAGACCGACCACGGCGATGAAGAATAGGAAAACCCCGCTGAATATGACGGCGCCTATAACGGTGACGCTGGTCACGTAGGACACGCCCTTGGAATAGGAGGCCGCGGCAATCATCGCAAACGCTATCAGAATGTAGACGACGTTTAGAGCCCCAAGGGCATTCTTCGTACAAGTAAATCCGCCGCACATGTTGTTAACAGCCTACCGGTTACCGGTCCGGTACCAGGGTACAGTCTGGACTGCACAAATCAACAAATTACTGAATCAGTGAATTGGCCAGCGGCTGAAGTTGAATAAACCAAGAAACTGATAAATAAAAATACAGGATGCTGATGCAGTGATTATTCTGATATAAAGCAGACACTGAGACAGCAGACAGATAAAGGTTCCACCTTCTTGCCCGTGGTGCATTTTAACACCTACCTCAGAATCAACTCCTGTCTGCCTGTTATTGGTTTATTCCATAATGCTTTAATTAGATTAATTGTATTGTTAAAACAAATATAATCAACCATAAAATGTAATTGGTTTGGTTTCGTCGGTGTTTTTATTTTATTAATATTTCACTGTTATATATAATTAAACTACCGCGGTATTCATTGCAGTAAAATTAAATAAATGAGTGTTTTATATCCCAATGACCCTGATTTGTATCATTTATTGAGGCTTCTCATTCTTGTGTCCCCAAACAAGCCACTTTAGACATTAGTGCTACGCAAACCCAGCAGTACAATAATGGGATCCTGGCTCATGCTGGGGGAGTTAAGAAATTATATCATAACAAACAGGGACAGGATACGATACGATACGAAAGCGGATTTTCGTATTGCAGTATTTTATTCGTATCGAATTTCGTATCGTATCATAAAAATTGACTTGGTATCATTATATAATACAAATAATTATTTTTCGTATTTCGTAACGTATTATTTTGTTAATATTAATGTTTTCAACAATCAAACTTATTTCTTTACATTTTTTCAAAATTGGTGTATAAATTAGGTTACAGCTTACAGTTTTATTATGTCAGTAAAATGTGTATACTAGTACTGTTAGTTATGGTAATTAACTGTAGAATAGTGGTAAAAAGATCACTGAAATATAATAATCTTATTACAGTTTAAATAAACTTGTGAGGTGAACTCTATCGGGCCTACAAGGCATTGATGTTATGATAAAGGCATTATAGTGAAAGATTAAAATAAATTAAATATTTGTTTTGAAATAAAACAGTTTTATTCTAGTAATACTGCGACAGATTATTTTCCCACTAAATTTGATACCTTTTTGAACAAAATCGATTACAGGTGGTTAAAAAAAATCACTTTTCCACCAAAACGGCTCACTTTCGACACCAAAATAGCTCACTTCTACACCAAAATAGCTCACTTCTACACCAAAATAGCTCACTTCTACACCAAAATAGCTCAATTCTACACCAAAATAGCTCACTTCTACACCAAAATAGCTCACTTCTACACCAAAATAGCTCACTTCTACACCAAAATAGCTCACTTCTACACCAAATCATATCACTTAAATTTTCAAACGAATTTCTTTTTACATAGAGGCCCACTCTGTGATATGCGGTATACAATTTGGTAAAGTGATATTAACTGGTCACCAAATTATTAATTGGGTGTATGAGTAAATCATAGCCATTTGGTTCTATGCCCATGTGAGGTATACCAGAGTTATCCTGTTATATTTCATTTTGCAGTTTACCCCCATGTGAAGAACATCATGTTTCCACTATTAACAGAGCAGATAGGAGGGGGGGGGGGGGGGGGGGGGGGGACTGGACGCAATAAAAATTCATCCCTCTCCAGGGGGAATTTCGAAACAAATAATAGCTGATTACACTCAAAAATAAAACTGTATCTGTTATATTGTGTTTAGTTTATTGTTTTGGTTAAAATAACGTGCCACTGTAACCTGCTCCTTTCCTTAAATTGAGAATTTAACATTGAGGCGGGATATTAATTCGCCAAGATTGGATTTGCGAATTGCATCCAATTCCCCCCCCCCCCCCCCCCCCCCCCCCCCACCTTGATTATATATTATTTACTTATTATAATTTCAGAGCTCAAATACTTCGGTGACTATAACTCACGGACCCAGGTTACAGAAGGGCTGAATCTAAACAAAACAATAATACAATTTGTATCTGAACAGGTTATACTGTAACATAGAAATAAGTGTATAATAAGAGAAACTCACTTAATTGATAAGGATAAATTTAAACTAGAGCCAGGAGGAAAGGTGGTAGCGGCACATTCACTTGACCTCTCAACAAGTTGTAGAGCACGTTCCCTTCCAAGCCAATATCAATGTGCGTGCACATACAGACAGGCAGACGGAAGAGAACGAACTCATACAGTAGTGGACCGAGTCCAAAACAAAAGCAATGAAATTCAGCCGTGGCGTCCGATTATGTCGTGCTGACATCCTTACATACCCAGGTGGCTGGTGGCAGGTACCCGACTAGCCACTGACTACTTTATTAACTACAGTATATTTCAATTATTAATCGTGCCAATTTAATATCTACAGTAATTTGTAATGAATTGTATGTTGATATAAAAAAAAAAGGGACCCCAACAGAGTTAGTAAATTCGTTTGAGTACCTTGGGGGTTGTGTTAACTCCAAACGGTGTCTGCGTCACATCATAGCTCTAACTAGACAGCTGAGCGACTATGCAAACAAGACATATTCTTCCTGCGTCGACGTATGGTTGCAGTGTCTATGGTGTGGCCACAGCGGATGTAATCATCTCCGCATATACATACAGTTATTAGTAAGACCTATCGATTTATTATTCATAATAACGCAATTTTTAATGATTGTTGGCCCGTTAGAAAAAGTTTCGTATTACATTATTTTATTCGTACAGTACAGGCCACCAGAAAACGCATATTTGTACAATTGGGAACACATTTTATCAAATGTGTACCAGTGTAATGTTATGTTGTTGAACGGGACAATTGAACATAATTGAATTGGCAACAACCAAAATTTTTTCGCCAAAGGATACAATTGAATACTTTTGAAACACTGGAAACACTGGAAACTCTCTGTAGTTTGCCGCTAACTGTCACTCACTGCAGCTGGAAATGCGATAAGGATATTGTTTACCTTTATAGTGTGCGGTTAATAGTTTCTAGTAGGCAGGCCTATAGTTAGTGATGTTAAGGCATCTTCTGGTGTTTCTGTGTGCCTTCTCGGTGTCAGACTAATGGCGCGACATCTCCCTGCACTAAATTAATTATTCAATGGTCTAGGCTCCTCCATCCATATACCCATCCACTCCCATACACTCTATGAACCTCCATGTGGTCTTGTATGTAGTTCTCTCTCTACCAATACAGCCCATGTCCGTAATGTTACGCCCTGGGGGCTCTCTCATCTACCTGATATCAGACATACAGGCGCACCGCACACAAAGCCTTTGTCGGTCCCAGCAAGTTAGTCAGTCTCCTGCTGTGTGATCTAGAAGATAACTCACCATAACCTGCCAATCAGATGACTTGAACAAATGTGTTCACATGTGATCACATTGGATGAAATCTGCTTTTTCTGGTGACCTGTACTGTATTATATAAAGCTGTAAATTATTCATATTTGAGACATAAACCAACTATTATAGCAGCGCATTGACTTAAAACATATTAAAAGTTTTATACAAAGCAATTAAATACAAATAAATAAAACAAATTACTAACTAAACGACTACTGCTATGGCGCGAGAGTAATTAAGTATAACGAAATAGTTTATATGGTACAGTAGAATCAAAATGCACATAAAATGCACCCAATTTTGTGTATGCCGTTGCGTAAATACGTTAAACAATGTGAGAATATATTCATCCCCCATTAGTCCGCAACCTCGATGTAAACCAGTAGTGATCGCGTTTATAAATCGATCAATGTGCTACTCCTAAAAGTTTAGGAGGAGACGAACATAGCGATTGAAGACAACAACATCAACACCGATAAATTATTCTTCCAGTCTGAATTTCTAATTATTAGATAGACAACGTCCTACACATTACAGTTCGTCCACCACCACCTGCACTGCTCTAAAATCGTTCATGTACACTTAGTGACGCCACAAGGCGGTGTTAAGGGGCATCCTTTGGTTGTATGAGTATTTCGTGAACTCCGACGTGAGGGGGCGTCGTTAGTGCGTATATAGCGGCTGCCGCCACATCGTTGGGCATAAGAATCTCGTGACCGGAGCAACTGCCATCGTATTTACTTCTCGCCTATATAACACAAACGATAATAATATTGTTTTAAGAGCAAAAGAGAATCTTATAAACTCACCGAAAGTAACTGACATGAGTAGGCCCTATACCGTAGTCTGTCAAGGCAATCTAATAATATAAGTGCCTCAAAAAGTCTCCTGCCTATGCCTATATGGTACAAGTGGTGCAGCAGATAATATGAGCCATGTTAGTGATTTGCAAGTCCCACTGATTTTTGTTGTAAAATACTGTAGATAAGATAAATAGCATTCTGTGCAAAGGGGGCATCCAAAAAACACCCCCCCCCCCCCCCCCCCTACTTCGGACGTCCGAATTTAAAAGAAAAAAAGGTAACGTTCGGTCGTCCGTTCTGGATGCCCCCAAATATAAATATTTTATATTCGAACACCCACATAGGCCACATATTAGATACCATCAATAATCAGTTATTTAAAGAATAACCGCGGTGCCCATGAGACTGGTACAATATTGATGGTTACTTACCTCAGTGTCCGTAGAATGCGCTACTAATTCAGTCTTTACATCTCCGGGTTGGATGTTGGTGAGTCTGACACCGGTACCGACCAACTCGCCTCTCAATCCTTGACTGAAACCCTCGACAAAGAACTTTGTACCGGAATACACAGAGAGTCCAGGGAAACCTTTTCTCCCAGCATCCGAAGAAATGTTTAGTATGTGGCCTTTATCTCGCTCAAGCATTGATGGCAGTACCGCTCCCACACAATTTAACACACCCTGAAACAAATATAGCAGTTAACGGCTTCACTAAAATAAATATAATAGTACATGTTTGGAATTCGGTTAAGGAATATGGTTATCATAATAAACAGTGTCGCTCCGACATAGAGCAAAAAATGAAGCCGCAGCTTACTACAGTATTAATCGCTCCTTGGACGAAATGTTCCCTTGGCCCCTTTCCACTGAACCTTGCATCGCAGTATATATAAAATGTTTTCGGTGATTTTTGTAGGTAAATTAAAAAAATTGTCCCCAGCCAGGAGCGGTAAAGATAGTTCACCCTATTGCTTCAATATATTTTAGTAATAAATTAACCGCCTAAAATGAACAAAATGGTATGAGACAAGTTTCCATTACAACTAAACTTACATCACCGGAATCCCCATCTTAGCACACCTTTAAGACAATTTTATTTTCAGTCACATCCTACATACATTTTTTCTGGAGACGATTAAAGTGTAGTTAAGGTATGTTTTTGGTTGGAAGTTGAATTTAATACACCCATTGTAATGAATTTTGGAATGGTTTTTTAAACATATTAAGATGCAACCGGAATTTAAGACTAATATCGATGTTATATAAATTTAAATTTAACAATACAAAACTTCATTATCTGTTCGCGCTTTTGAAGACCTTTAGCAGTTTAACCTGCCAAAATTTATATGTCTTTTAGTTAATTAACACACCTTTAGCATACGACAATATTTTATGCTAATAAACAAAACATTAGCCGAAGCCAGCCCATGCGCGATCATTCACCCGATGGATCTACACCCGGGAGGCTGAATTCGGATGCTTAGATTTTATTATTGCAGTGT
>JAUCBJ010000421.1:0-26722 GCA_032718475.1 Nemertoderma westbladi | reverse complement strand
TTTTAGTATTTACGGGCCATATTTTGAGAATAAATATTTTGTGATAGACAAAGTGTAGCATTTAGAAAATCTGTTCTAGAATATCCAATATGGCAATGTTTTACAAAACCAACGATAGTAGTCCTAAAGTTGCTAAACATTTTTTTTATGTTGGATGACAATTAAAAAATTAAATTAAAAAAAAAGTAAAAAATTAAATAGTATATATGTAGTAGGGAATTTAGTGATGAAAAAAAGTCAAAATCGACAAACTGATAAAAAGGTTGTTTTACTGTATACAGAGAATCATAAATATCAGAAATGTAATATTATGTTGTTGAAATGTAATAATTCAATGTTGAAAACCGACATCACCTTATGAAAGCCCTTCTATCAAACTACAAAAAATTGTGTAAATTTTAGAAAATTTCAATTCTGTGAGGGTTATAGTTGCCCCCTTAAGGCTGCCTGGCCCTGTAGGCATTTAGCAATTTTGATCGGATCGTGGGAATGTGTTATTTATATTCTGTAGGGTAGGTTTTGCACGGTACTTATCATTACAGGACTTGCTGAGAAATATAACATACCAAAAGTGTGGGGCTTAGTGCAAAGATATAATATTTCTGATCTAGATTTGGACTTGCTTAGAAAGAAATGTTCTCCGATAGAGAACAGTCTCGGAAATAAGCACTTTTTGTCGCTAATTTTAATTTACCCCAAGTTTTATGTTTTGCAGGAATTGCACCTAAAATGCCATCAAATGCAAAATTCAATACACGAGGGCAGAACATCTGAATTTCGGATAAATTAAATTAGTGTCAAGAAGTTTTTTCTGACACGGTTTTTTTTTTATCAACAACTATTTCATCTAGAGCTAATTTATCCTTTTTTTTATCTATTAGGGCCTATATTTATAAAACTAGTTTCCGGTAAATCAAAATTAATTTCGCACTACCATATCTCCACGCCATACATTTACTATGTACAGTATTTCCAGTATGTCATTATTTGGTTGTTCTAGAAAGTTTAAGAGTATAACAACAAATAATTCCCCACAAATAAATAAAATTAAATTCGTTCATAATTAGCACTTTAAAAGTTTACTGCCCATGTTTTATTATTTCCCTGCCATCAGGTCTCGAACTAATAACACAGCACCTGTTGGTCGACTGAGCTAGAATTTTGCACTTTCTATCACAAATTTAGGGATAGAAAGTAGTCGAAAGATGCACTTTCTTGCTCTGTTTCCGGACTTTTCAGATAAAAATAATTTTTTCACAGGAATGACTCGTTGAGAAAAAATGGCCCGGATTTTCGGCTGGCCCTAAGGCACGTACCTTATATGCCTTAAGGTTAATCCAGCACTGGGGGGGGGGGGGGGGGGGGGGCAGGGTGACATTCCCCCATCACAATATCAACAATATACCCCAATAGGAATAAGAACATCGAACCCCTTGGACGAAAACAGATCGTGCGACACCGAAATATGGAGGGGGCCGCTACCCCCAATGATATATCCAAGTCAAAGAAAGGCAGCAGATAGGACGAACGGACCGCACCCAACGGGAGAATCTATACAGCATCCATCGAACCCATTGGAAGCACAAGCGATGGGAATGGCTACACTAATCGATGCATTAAAAACCAGGATCGAGTTACCACCTGTAGAACCATTTAAATTCGATGGAAGTAGGCCGGAGGAGTATCTGCAGTTTCGGCGCATGTATAGTAATGAAATACTAATGAAGAATTTGACACAAGCGGAGTGCCTAAAATATCTGCAAGTGTATACAGGAGGCCCAGCATACGACATCGTGAGGCAATACCAGGGCATCGAGGGCGGCTTCACGACAGCATGGTGGGCACTAGACAGGGAGTACGGGCACCCAGCCAAGATCATCCGGCAGACCCTGAGAGGTATAACATTGGGTGGCCTACAGGATAACCCCGTTAGCATAAAGACATTCGCGAACAAAGTTGAGAAGGCGCTAATCGTGCTGATAAGACGCTGGACTCACCATACGAACTCAACGCGTCTAATAACATCACCACGATAGCGCAGGCACTGCCGATGTGGCTGCGCAACAAGTGGAGGAAGATTGCTTTCTCCACTCGAGACAAGAAGGGTGCGGAACCGGGCTTAGAAGAAATGTCGAGCTTCTTAAACTATGAAGCCGAACTAATAACGGACCCAGTCTATAGCGAGGATAGCCTGGGAAAGGGACCAAAGACCGAATACCACAGGTCGAAACCAGAACATAACGCGGCAAACACATTGCCAAAGCTCAGACAATCACTGCCGTACGCGGCGACGCAGGGGACTGCTAGTCCACATGTAGCCGGGGGTAAGACCACATCATGGAGCGGACAGGGGAAAAATAACAACACGAATAAGCATAACCCCAGCACGCCCAGTAGGCCGAACCTAAACAATAAGAACAGTAGGGACTTTGGTACGAACGCAAGTGCGATATGCAGCGCACTGTATAAGGATGGCTACAACCCAAAGAACAAATGCCAATTACATACAAATGCACTTCATCAGACCATGAACTCCAGGTATTGGCAAGCGCTACCCAGGGAAGATCAGGTAGAATACGCGAGGAGAAATGAAATTTGTTCTCGATGTGTGATGAGTGGACACAGAGCTAACCAATGCAAGGAAACACCAATCAAGTTCGGTCAAAGCAAAGGACAGACGATGGCGACAAGCACCGTAGGGGCGAAGAAGAGAGGAACAGTACTACTCGGGGTAGTACCGGTGAGGGTGATCGGAGAAGGCGACCGATCAGTAACCACGCTGATGCTGGTCGACAGTGGAGCAGCCTTCACATTGGTCGAGAATTGGGTGGCCGAAGAGATAGGATTGAAAACGAGGCCAAGTAGAATGGCGGTAACAACCATCTCCAGCAAAGATGAGGTCCTGGAGATGAGGACCGGACGGTGCGGGATAGCAGCGATAGCACCGGGATGCGACTATGGGGCGACCATCGACCCCATCCAGGTGATAGAGTCGATAAATATCAACGCCAGGCGACCAACCAACATCGAGGTCGAACAATATAAATTCCTGGACAGTATCGACTTCTCAATCCCAGAGGTGGACGTTAGGAAGGTATCCATTATAGTAGGAATGGACTGCCCGACGGCCCACGAGAGAATGCAAACGGTCTTCGGCGAAGACAGGCAGTGTGACCCGGTGGCGATTTTAACACTATTCGGGTGGACGCTGAGCGGCCCAATTAGAAGCAAAATACCGTGTAGGATGTCGGAGACATCAGGGTGCATGTTCGCGGGAACTATGCGAGAGATGGGAGATGAGGGAGCGGAGGAGCAGCTCAGGAGACTGCTCAGGCAGGATTTTGAGGGATTGAAAGAGACCGGGGTCAGAACCTCGGTGGAAGATAAACAGGCTTTACAAAGCGTAAAGGAATCGATGACATGCGACGAGGGGCGGTATACCATAGGGATGGTATGGAAACAGCCAAAATTACCGCTACCCAACAACAAAGGAATGGTACTCACGAGGCTTCGTAAGTTGAAGCAAACGCTAAAACGGAGCCCCGAAAAGAATGAGTACTATCATAAGACGATTAGGAAGTATGTCGAGAAAGGATGGGCCGTGGAGTTACCGGTCGATGAACCGAACACGGACAGGACCTATTACCTGCCACTCCACGTGGCTCTAGATCCGAAGAAAGGTAAACTGCGGATGGTAGTTGACGCATCGGCCAAGACCGACGGCAAATGCCTAAACGATTATCTGCTGGAGGGTCCCAATATCTATAACTCAGGGATCGAGGTCCTACTTAGATTCAGGAACGGGAAGCACGCCTTCACCTGCGACATCGAAGGCATGTTCAACCAAGTCCGTGTAACGGAAGAGGATAGCGACAGTCAGCGCTTCCTATGGTACAACGGCGACGAGGAACCGTCGACAATACCGATGTACAAGATGGTGGTGCAGAATATGGGAGCCAAGTCGTCTTCATTTACGATGACTGTGGCCGTAAGAGACACAGTAGAAGGGAAAGAAGAGAGATACAGCGCCAAAGCCGTCGATATGATTCGACGCGGCTTCTATGTAGACGACGGCATGGAGTCAGGAAACACGGTTAAGGAACTACTGGATAAAGGGCGCGAGGTTCGCGACATCCTTAAAGGATCCGGCTTTAACCTGACCAAGTTCCAATCCAGTTCGGAAGAATTTATCAAAGCCATAGAAGACAGGAGGCCAGAATCGACCATGGATAATCCCACGACAGCCAAGGGACAGGACATGGCGAACAAGAGGATAGAGTCCCAACAGAAGGCACTAGGGATCGTGTGGAACTGAGAGACAGACGAACTGAAGTACCAATTGAGCCAAGAGGGCGCAGACATCCAGACAAAGAGGGGCTATGTGTCGTACATAGCAAGGATATACGACCCCCTAGGCCTAGCATCCCCATTACTAGTCACAGGGAAACAGATACTTAAGAAAGTATACAAACTAAAGGAGGAATGGGATACAGAGGTCCCGGAAGAGATCAGCAAGCAATGGAGTAAGTGGACAGAGAGTTTAGAACAGATGGGGACATACAGCATGCCAAGGGTGTATTTCCCGAATGGGGACATGACGAATCTGGATCTACACATGTTCTCCGATGCGTCATTGGAGGCATATGGAGCGGCAGAGAGGAAGAGGGAGGAGATTCAGAGGGTGAAGAGATATATAGCCAGATGGTGAGGGAGATAAGGAACGTGCAACCAAAACTGGAAGAACTGTGCGATAACCCGATGGAAAAACTCCTTAGCTACAGCTCAAGTTGGTACAAGACCAAGAATTTAGTGGCGTACTTGAGAGGCTTCGGGGATTTCCTCAAGGGAGTCGGCAAAGACATAAAAAATAAAACAACCATCGATCTGGAGGGAGCGGCCAAGTCCGTCATCCGCTACGAACAGAGAAAGAATTACGGCGACGAGGTGGAACGCGTCGGTAAACAACAGCATCTCCGACGGGACAGTGAGCTGATCGCGCTGTCGCCACAACTCAATGATGATGGAATCTTAGTAATGAACTCTAGGGTGTTGAACAACAACAGTATCATCATTCCACCAAAGCCCATCATCATCCCTAATGGATCGCCGATAGTCCACCAGATCGTCTGGGACTCCCACAAGTCGATATTGCACAGGGGCACCAACCGAACCCTCACGGAGATACGAAGGACCTTTTGGGTCAAACAGTTAAGAAAGAAGGTAAAGGCGGTAGTGGGGCAGTGCCAGAGCTGCCGACGAACGAAGAAGGAGCGAGCCATACAGGAGATGGCGCCACTACCGGCCAGTAGGGTGAGACAGCATGACCCGCCATTCACGCACTGCGGTGTGGATATGTTCGGGCCGATAAAGATTAAGGTGATGCGACACACGGAGAAGCGCTACGGCATTATCTTCGTATGTAACAACACGCGGGCGGTAGGGATAGAACTCGCCCAAGATGCAACCGCATCGGCATTCATCAATGCCCTAGAAAGGTTCAGAGACCGCAAAGGTGGGACGATCGCAGTAATATACTCCGACAACGGAACCAACTTTGTGGGGGCAGAGAACGAGCTGGCAGATGCCTTGGACATCATGGAAGGGGAGGAAGTCAGGGCAGCCATGAGAAGATGACAGGTGAAGTGGGAGAGGAGTGTTAGCGTATTCAATTCCGCTAGCCACCCCACAAGAGTTAGCTTTAAGCAATATTGGGAGCACAAGGTTGGTTACCAATCAACCTCGTGTCACCCCAATAAGCGGGGACGACAGGCCCCAAGAGGACACACACACAGCGGGGGTCAGAGGTTACACCTCCGGGAGGGAGAGAGAGACAGCAGCGGGGGGGAAGCACACCCAGGGAGATGGGAAGGTGACAAGTGAGCTATTAGCCAATGGGGGGAAGGCATCGGCTGAGTAGTGTAATGCGGCCAACCGGTGCAATATATTACCGTGTCACGTGTATCATTCCTTCACTTGTAGTAAGTCAGCTAGTTAGGACGGTAGCGGAACTCTAATTACCGTCACCGTCACCGTCATGCCTGTCAGCATATTAGATATATCATTTACCGGTACACTGCATCAAACATCAACTATTCGTGCTATTATCATTTTATTATATTATATCCCGAACCTATATACACCGATCAATCAATAACTCAGAACTCTTTCTACCTTTCACACACGGCGGGGACGCGTAGATTAGAAACCAAAACCGGATAAACCGGGATCCTCCGTGGATCCCGTCACAGTAATTAGAACAACTGCTGCCTAACAAACTAGTCACTAAGTCACTAAGTACAAAGATGAGCCGAACAGGAGAGACGACACCGCCGCGGACCCCGGACGGCGATCTAACGATCCGCGAGGCCGCGGCGCGACGGTATAGACCCACGACGCCGGACCCATCGCCAATGGGTGACCCGGTGATCCAATACGAGGGGAGCCGTCTACAACTAGAGGACGAGTCGGGAGGAAAGAGAGACAAGTTGACACACGACGGCGGTCGACGTGCCGAAGTCGCCGGCCAGCCACAGGCCGAGGGCGACGGACGGCCCACCGGAACAGCGACGGTGGGGCCGCCAGTACGACGCCGGACCCGGAGAGATAGAGGAGATGTCGGCAACGAGGACGTCAGGGTCAGCGATCGACTTCGACGGGCCTACAACGCGACCCGGAAGCTACTCAAAGAGACTAAAGGAGGGGCCAAGATAGACCAGGTCAAGTTGAAAAGACAACTAGGTGAGTCGAATGAACATTTTAACTACCTGATGCGTTTTGGGCAGAGAGAACTAGCCGAGGAGAGAGCGAGAGGGGTTGCCAGCGAACTGTTTGAACTATGGGAGTGTAGGGGTATGCAGCCTAGTGTAGTGTACATAGGGCTATACTTAGTCGATGCCCGGGGAGTAAAATTAGTGGGTTGGAGGAGACCGCAGGAGGGCGAATCCGAGGTTAACCCCGAGGATTCGGTCTCGTCGGTCGGAGGGAGTTCCGGGAGGCGGGGGAGAGTCAGCAGGACGGGAAGGCGGAGGGAATCCGTCACAACCGATAAGTCTGCTACATCCTCCGCAAAAGAAAAACGGGTGATGGCGATAAATCTGGCGTGCCAACTCGATCTGGCGGCGCTAGGTCAGAGAGAATTTGAGAGACAGTTAGAGGAAGAGAGTGCGCTATTAGAGAAGGAGAAAGAACTAGTTAGAGAAAATAGGGAGAAGGTTGTGAAAAGCTTTAGGGAGTGCGAGGAAATAGAGAGGAAGGAACAAGAGGATCGTGAGGCGAGAGAGCAGAATGAACGTAAGGAGCGTGAGGCGAGAGAGCAGGATGAACGTAAGGAGCGTGAAGCGAGAGAGCAGGATGAACGTAAGGAGCGTGAGGCGAGAGAGCAGAGTGAACGTAAGGAGCGTGAGGCGAGAGAGCAGAGTGAACGTAAGGAGCGTGAGGCGAGAGAGCAGAGTGAACGTAAGGAGCATGTGGCGAGAGAAACAGAATTAGTGAAACAGAATTTGCGAGAGGATACAGAGAGAGAGCGGGAAAGCATGTGCATGTGCACTTATTCATCAAACCAAACAGAAGCGCAGGCTGGAACTGGCGCAGATGGGGTTGTCAGAGAGTGACGCTGGCTCGAGTATTTACGAGGAGCCAAGGGTTGTGGAAACATTTATTAATACCCCACTTACAGGAACCGCACGACAGACCAGAGACTGGTGTGACCGTACGGGCGGGGGGGGGGGGGGGGGGGGGGTAATAATAATAATACAGTAGACAACGTTAATATTAATACAACCGTATTAGATAATTCTAATCAAACTTTCATTGCAGGAAATAATATTTTGCCCGACAGTAGTAATTTAAATCCGAGTGATTCTAATATTAATGTAGGAAATAATTTAAATAATATAATTACGCAAAATAATTCAAATAATATAATTACGCAAAATAATACAAATAATTTAAACCTAAATCCGAATTTACAAAATAATACGCAAAATAATTCGAATAATTTAAACCTAAATCCGAATTTACAAAATAATATGCAAAATAATTCGAATAATTTAAACCTAAATCCGAATTTACAAAATAATTCAAATAATCTTATTTCGAACGAGCAAAATAATTCCGTTTCTAATCTGGGCGCACAAAATAACTTAATTGAGTTAGAGGATTTAATTGATCTAACCAATGGCAATATCAGTGGTGCTATTAATGTGAACGTGTCGGACGTGTATAAAAAAAAATAAAATAATATAAAAATAATATAAAAAAAAAAAGAAAGAAAGAGAAAGAGAGAGTAATAGTATGTAGTAGGTACGTAGTAAGTAAGTAGGCAGATAGAAGTTAGTAAGAGTTAGCAGTAAGAGGGTACGTAGTACCGTTAGTTAGATAGTTAGTTAAGTAGTAAGAGGGTACATAGTACCGTTAGTTAGATAGTTAGTTAAGTAGTAAGAGGGTATGTAGTACCGTTAGTTAGTGTAGTTAGAAGTTAGTAAGAGGGTACGTAGTACCGGTTAGTAAGAGTTGGTGGAGTTAGAAGTTAGTAAGAGGGTACGTAGTACCGGTTAGTAAGAGTTAGTGGAGTTAGAAGTTAGTAAGAGGGTATGTAGTACCTGTTAGTAAGAGTTAGTGGAGTTAGAAGTTAGTAAGAGGGTACGTAGTACCGGTTAGTAAGAGTTGGTGGAGTTAGAAGTTAGTAAGAGGGTACGTAGTACCGGTTAGTAAGAGTTAGTGGAGTTAGAAGTTAGTAAGAGGGTACGTAGTACCGGTTAGTAAGAGTTAGTGGAGTTAGAAGTTAGTAAGAGGGTACATAGTACCGGTTAGTAAGAGTTAGTGGAGTTAGAAGTTAGTAAGAGGGTACGTAGTACCGGTAGTAGGAGTTAGTAGAGAAGTTAGTAAAACGGTACGTATAGTACCGTTAGCAGTAAGAGTTAGTGGTAGGAGGGTATGTATGATATGAAATATAGTGAGAGTTAGTAGAGGTTAGTTAGGAAGTTAGTAGAGCTAGTAGTGAGTAGCAAGAGGGGGGCACGTGGGTACATCTGGATAAATCGTGTAGGCCACGCGTCACATACTGTTGTACTGCACAAGCCCACAGAGTAGGCCAGAATGTGGATTATAAAATAGAATAATCCATTGGCAGAATACTGATAGCACAGTAGTAGGATTAAATTAAATATTAAAATAAAATAAAATTAGAAATTAGACAAATTATGGTAACAGTAGGAGAAATGTTCTGGAACATAATTAAAGTAACGGACAGAATTACGAAATTTAGTACAATTTGGCACTTTTAGAAAATTAGGTAGGAAAATTAGGCGATAACCTAAGATTCAGTGAGAGATAGGCCATTATCGAACTGCACAGACCATCCTAACTTTATCACTCATCTGTATTGCGCCTTGGCAAGGCACCACCTTACGGGTGAGCGATTGGGAGAGTTCGAAATGGCGGAGAAACTTGTCCGAAAGAGAAAGGCGGAGTTAGGAGGAAAGGAGATACTGGTGGACTTCACCGAGAGGCATCCAGAAGAAAAGATGAGGGGATACTACGAGCGGTTAGAGAGGGGTCACAAAGCGCGAGCGCTGCAGGACCATTTCAGGGAGATGCACGAACAGCGACTGGTCGGGACCTACGGGACACCGTCGCTAGACAACGCAATCTTCGAGCATTTCCACTACGTGAAGGGAGACGAGGCGAAGTTTGGGATTCCGAAGTACGCAAAGGAGCCACCGAGAAAGGATTGGAAGAGGTTCATAGAGTCCGTCAGCAGGGGAGGATACATGGTCCTAGACGATGAGGGGACCGTAGAAGACGAGGAAGGTTCGAGAAGAGGGTCGGCAGGGTCGGCCAGAACCATACTCCTACATTTGGCCACGCCAAATGGGGACATTTTCCTATTCGACCTGGGAACGTATGGGAAGAAGAACGGGCCGAAGTTGAACCGGTTGCCAAAGGCGGTGCAAACCCTAGTAAGAGAGAAGTCGACGACAAAGGTGGGATTGGCGATCCGCGACGATGCGGAGAGAATCATCGGTCCAGACACCCCCAACCTCCTGGACATGCAGACGGTCTACATGGCTATGACAGCACCAGACGGGTTGGGACTAGTGGAGAACGCAGGCCATTGTGGAGCAGTGGCGATGGGCCAGCTAATGGGGCTCGTGTGTCACAAACCAATGGACTGGGGTAAGTTCAGAGAGGAGTACGGAGCGGAGTTAGTGAACTCGCTGAAGTGGGGAGCGAGGCCAGGGAAACAAGAGGTGTATCAATTCCGGAGAGGAGCGATAAAGGTATATCAGAAGCGATATATCCTGCAGGAGGACTGGATAATGATGGGTTTGCTAAACCTATTCATTCATTGAGAGAGAACCAACAGCATTCCTGCTATCGGGATCACCCCTGAACTACAGAAGAGCCTTCAAGACGGCTTTCGAGGGTCTGGTAGACCACCCGGGGCTGAAGGGCGAGTCGGTATACTATAACTGCCGACATCTAGTAGACGGGGAGATGGATACGCCATATCAGAGGTGGGAGCAGCTAGAGGCAGATAGACAAGAGGAGAAGCGATTGGAAGAAATCGCTAGGCGAGAAAGGAGGGAGGCAGAAGAAAGGGAGGAGGAAGCAAGAAGGGAAAGCTACGGGTTCGAGGAACAGGAGGCCTTAGACGAACTTCGTTGGACATCATCAGGAAGTTCGGACGAGTCTCTAGGGCGAGAATTAGGGTGGACGGTGGGATCACCGAAACAGTCGACATCGGGATTGCAGACGACGCCCATACCAGCGGGCGCCGAGGGCGATTACACACTGAGGAGGCCAGGGGAGCTGGAAGGATGGAGAATCACAGGCGAGAGCCAAGGTGGGAAGGGACACAGTGGGTCCACCGGGATACCGGGATTGGAGCCACTCCCAGAGGAGGGCAAGGATGATGACGAGTTCGGAGAGATGCCGCCCATCGGGAGGATCGGCCACTCAGATATGGACTGGGTTGGCGGGAGGGTGGTGACGGCCAGTGGGGCGAGAGCCTTCTGGGATAGACCCGGCAAGCGGGCCTGGGTGCATGAGGAGCCGGCGATGGATTTCGCGGGGAGCACCATCAGGTTGGGCGAGCAACCGGGAACGGCACCACGGGTAGTATTCAGAGAGACGATGCCCGGGAGGGGCGAGGAGATAGATGTGGACAGGGACGCTAACGTCGAAAAGTTCGCTTACCAGCGACTCCACAGACCGCGGAGATCGCTTGGGACGAAAGACGACATGGGGCGGGAGACATTGGTGCTCGGCTGTGATTACTGCGGGAGGCAAACTCACCAGGAAAGGAGCTGTTTGTACCGATTCCAGAAAGGGACTAGTTGTCTCTACTGCCGCGAGTCGAGCCACAGGATGGGGGCGTGTCCACGGTTGCACAACAAGTGCAACTTCCGGGGGCTCTACAGACGCCAGTGCGACTGGATGGATGATAAAGAGAAGTTTAGGATCTTCGAGGAGTGGGCCGACGTCGGCGCCATGACACGGCAGCGTATGGCAGCAAATATCCTATGATTATTCAAAATTGAATGCAGGTTGTTTTTTACGCAAATTACAAAATAACAATTCCTGGTCATATAAACATTCCAGCGTTCCAGAACATGAAAAATTTGATTTGTTTTACAAAAATTTTGAAGACATTTGCAAAGACCAGCTACCAACTAGAACATTCACCAAAAAAAATATCCCACGTTAACCTTGGCTTAAACAATCATTAATAAAGTCTGTTCATAAAAAATATCGTCTGTATGCACTTTTCATTTCAAAACCCACAGAGCAGAACCACAATTTATATAAACTTTACAGAAATAGTCTCACCACACTATTGCGCAGGGCAGAAAGAAAATACTATACTGAACAATTTGAAAAAATAAATCGAATATGAAAAAAACTTGGAAATGTATCAATTCAGCGCTACATAAATGCAATACTAATTCAATTCCTAGGTCGCTAAAATTAAAAAATAACAATAACGATGAAATTTGCCATACCACGCCAAATGAAATGGCAGAAGAATTTAACACATTTTTTACTTCAATAGGACCGAAATTAGCATCATCCATTCCACACTCTGCTCGCTCGCCTACTATATTTATCAGACACAAAAAATATAACTCGTTTGGTATACTAGAAACATCTCAGGTTAAAGTACATTACTACTTATTAAATCTGAGTGAGACTTCGGCCACTAATGACTCATTTCCTGTTAAACTGGTAAAATTAGGTGCCAATATATTAAGTTCCCATTTAGCTACCTTAATCAATTCTAATATAAAAGCTGGTATATTTCCTGATAGCCTAAAGTGTGCCAAAGTAATCCCCGCTTATAAGGGCGGTGATCCATGTGACACTTCCAACTACCGCCCTATCTCACTACTTCCAATTTATAGCAAAATATTTGAAAAAATTATTTATACACAGTTAGTTTCATATCTCGATAATAATCTAATCATATCACGCAATCAATTTGGATTTAGGAAAAAATACACGACCTCGGAGGCAATATTACAAATAGTAGAAAAATTGAGATCTATTCTAGATGAGGGTGACTCTGCTTGTATGGTATACATTGACCTTAAAAAGACTAGACCGCTAGACCACTCAATCTTATTAAAAAAAATGGAATCATATGGCAGAAGGGGACTCCCACACTCACTTTTCTCTAGTTACCTTTCGAATCGATCTCAATGTGTTTCTTTGGCTGGAACTTGTTCATCATATAAATCGATTTACTGTGGTATTCCGCAAGGTTCAATTCTGGGCCCAATACTATTTTTATTATATATCAATGACCTACCAAATTGTAGTGACTTCCTTACCAGTGCCGGATTAACCTTAAGGCATATAAGGCACGTGCCTTAGGGCCAGCCGAAAATACGGGCCATTTTTTCTCAGCTAGTCATTCTTGTGAAAAAAATATATTTATCCGAAAAGTCCACATTTTTTCTCAATAAAATTTATAGAAAACAGGACGGAAGGACGATTCCGTCTCAATATAGGATTTCAGAATACCTAAGCATACACTGTAAGCTTCACAGTTATCAGGACATTCGTATGGTAAATACACATTCAAAATAAGAAGAGTATCATTATTGTTAATCTCAATTGTAGCACCAAGAATTCTATCATCGTTAAAATCAACAACATTAAATGCATGGGCAATAGACCTCTTCCACAGAAACGCCAAGCCACCCTTAATTCTACCATGTAAGAGCCCATCAGCGTAGTCTGTAGTAGAGAACCCTCTGCCCAAAAAATTAGGATGGATATCCATAAATAACGAAAGTTCCTGTTTAGGAACCATCGTTTCTTGAAGTAATACTATGTCACAGCCCGTGTTACACATGTCTTTAATGACTGCACAAGACTCCACTCTACGGACTGAATTACAATTATAACTAGCTATCTTCAAAATATGAGACTCCATTGTTAGTTGTTAAATAGATTATATATACAAATGTAAAAATTGCAAAAAACACAAAAACCATAATTAGTAAAAGTAGGCAAAAATTATATATATATATCATATACCGGAAAATATATATCTACAAGTGAATTGCAAATGAAGGAAACTTATAAAAAACAAGTGTATGTAATTATAAAGAAACCAACTGGGCATATCGAGATGATAACTGCATTTAAATATTAGCAGATGTAGCCAAAGCTCCATCTGAAACTCTCTCTGAGACCCGGCCTTCCCTAGTACCAGAAAACCTGGGTGGGAAATATTTATTAATTCTTGCATTCCGTGGCCAGGAGGAACCATCCATAAGTCGATCACGATCGGTGTCGTTAGAGCAGCTGAGAATAAACGAGGCTTGGTTACTCTCCTGGTTATGTCGCGCTCAGCGGTGATTGAAAAATCAAACGATTCCTTGACGTACTTCTCGATGACAGATGCCTCTACATCTGGTCCACACCCAGTAAGGTAGAGCTTCCTTATGGGTTGAAAAGTAGGAAATGCCATAGTCTGAGAAGAACCCTGTACGAATTTCCTGCGAATATACTTCCTTGAGAGTTGCTGGTTGTGAGACGGTCCCAATTTTGCAGATACCGTAGTACCAGCAGCCGCCCTTGGGGGTTTAATTGGGCGATGGCGCCCATTGTGGCCAACAACTATGAAACCGTTATTGGAATCGTCGTTCGTGGGACAGACAATGACGTCAGCTGTAACGTTACGAGGTGCACCCACAGGTCCCCCACTACGGGCAGCATCCGAGTAACTATTATTGGCAACTGGACCGATCAAACTGTTCGTCCTCGTCAAGGCCGTTGTCGTAGGAACCGAAGGGAAGCAGAATGAATCATTTTACTTTTTTTAAGCAATTGGGCTTCTCGGAGGAGAATTGCACGAGAGGGCGTTAGATGGTCAGAAATATAGACTCTGACAGGGTAATTCTTTGGGTGCACTGCACAGAGCTAATTTTTGGCTCATTAGAACCGCAATCATTGATTTAGTGGGGTTAGGTCTGCTTGGTGGGTGCTGCACATGTTTTTTTTAGTATGTCTTTATGTCTGAATGAATAATAACTACAGTAGCTGTAGTAAATTGTATCATTATCAATACTGTAGGCCTAGCAATATGTAAATAAATTTGACTGTAGCTTCCAAAATTTTGGTTTGCGGGCTTCGAGAATCTCATCTACCCCCACTAAATCGACCATTGCGGTTCAAATGAGACTAAAATTGATGTCATACGATGACTGCAAGTGTCCGAACTGGCAAATTGACTTTTTCCTTCAATTGATAGTAACTGCACGATAGGGGTCATTTCAAAAACCCCTCGGGGCAATTGATGGAAATGGTGTCAAACATCTTAAAATAGGACCATTCATCGAAAAAATTGTTACAATTTTGAAATTCTAAAATTTTTGTTATTTCACCATTTAAGCTTCCACCCTATTATTATGTATGTTTTGTTGTTTGTTCTATTTTATAAAAATAAGATTTCTAAGAAATAATAAGAAAAATCTAATAAGAAAACAGATTTTTATTTATATCATTTTAAAATGAGTTCAAAATCAATAAAAATTGAAATTTTTTTAATGATTTTTTTTAACAAGGTATTTTATATTTTATTTATCCTAGATATTTATAATTTGTAACAAAGTAAGATACTCACAATTTCTGTTGAAGGTGACAGTAACAGCTCCATTACTGGAAGGATCGAAGTCCAAAGAATCCTGATCTTTTAGTTCACAGTCGTATTCCCCAGCGTGTTCCTTCGTGCAGCCAGTAAACTCGTAGTCGATGTAATGTGGTTGTGCTGTTTTTCCTTCAATGAGTGGCGGCTCCTTTGGAGGGTCTTCTGTACGGTAGGTTCCCTTCTGTATACAACCGCGATCTGGATATTCGGTGATCGACACTCCATCAATTAAGTGATAAGCTGTGGTAGCGAGCTTCACATCCGCATCCCCAGGTTTCTTTAACATTAACTTTGTCAACGATACTGCAGGGTTATTGCTTGGAACATATCCGACACAATAAATATTCCAACTCGCTGTTTGTCCTTCGCAATAATCAATTGAGTTGCCTAATTCCTTCGGTTCCGGAATACTGGGAATAAACTTGGTGAATACCTCAGCGGCAATAACAGGATCTGGAAGTACAAATAAGGCACATAATTTGGCACTTATATAATTCAAAATTCTCAAAAATTAAACGGGGGGGGGGGGGGGGGACTATTAAACTAAAAATTTTCGTTCCCTTATTTAGGTGGCTTCGTTTTACCCAAATTTATTTACATTTGGTGGTCAGTAATGGTTGACCGATGTGTCTGTAAATATATATTATATAGCCTCTCTTCATATAAGAATATTATTGTTATACTTCCTTCTGGGATGTAGTTTTTGGTGTCAATATTGAGATCATTGAAATTTTTAAGTCCATGGACTGTAGATCCATAATACACCAATGCCTGCTTCATTTGCTTTATCATAAATTCGTAATCAGACAAAACATTACTTGGTCTAATATAATCGTGATCCAATTTTGTGAGCTGGATTGACAGGGTGACATGAACTAGGTTGCGTATCTGGAGCTATCTCTGATTCACTACTGACTCTGGATTAGTTTAGTTTAGTTTAATACGCCAAATGCAAATTAAAATTAATACATACAGCACATAAATTCTTATAAAACACAATGAACTGGCAAATCTATAAGGATTCTACGCATATGCGTATATTTCTTTTATGAAGTACTGCAGGTAAGTTACATACATTATAGGTACAAACATATAACATATTACAAACATAAATAAACAATAAACAGATAGTGGGGTTCAAAATTATACGACGTAGATTGTAAGTAAAAATCACAATGTTGATAATTTTACATATTGCAATAAAAAATAAACATAAAAGGCACGTTATGATTAAAATGTTTCTATTAAGAACGATACAGTAAAAACTTCGATGTGTGCAATAATATTAAAAAAAACAAATAAAAAATAATAAAAATAATAAAAAATACCGTGCACTTCATATGAAAATATTAAAAACAAAGAACCTGATATTTAATTAAGTAAAAATTGTAATTACAATGATACAAAAGAAAAATTTAATTTAATATAAGTACCGATGGAATGTAAACTGGGCAGTGGCAACTTGTCTAACTGGTATATCACTATAAATATTCATTTTGGACTTCATGGCACAATCAAGACGATTTTTAAATAAGTTTACACTAGGATTACCATGAAAATCTCGAGCATTAACAACATTCTCATCCAACATATTCCATAAGTTTATTACACGAGACGCAAAACTGTTAGTGTGGAACAGATGTTGACCCGCGGTGTTTCGTTTGTACAATGTCAGTGATGAACCTCTTGTCGAATATGAGTGACGCTGGCTTCTGAGTTCAAAAAAGTTACTATAGTCTACGTTATCAAGTTTGTGAACAAACTTGTATGTTGATATCATATCCGCTCTAGCTCGTCTGTAAATCAGTGTCGGTATTTTAAGTGAACGAAGACGCTCCTCATATGACAGATGCTGTAGTGAAGGTACCATACGGGTTGCGCGGTGTTGCACTTGTTCTATGTGCTCGATATCCTTTTGAAGATACGGTGACCATACAACTGTACCATATTCGAGTAGCGGACGAATTATAGACTTATATAACTTGGTAAACATTATCGGTTCCATAAACGTGAATGTGTGTTTTACTAAGTTAAGAATACGTGTCGCACGAGCAGCAATATTAGAACAATGAGCGGAGAATGACATATTGGAACTAAAAGTAACACCAAGGTCTTTCTCTTCGCATACTGCATCCAGAACTGTGTTAGACATATAGTATGGCGTTGATGGATTTCTACGACCAAGGTGAAGTATTTTACACTTTGAAAAATTAAACTGTAAGTGCCATTTGTTTGCCCATTCAACAAGCCGGTTTAAGTCCGCTTGCAAGAAGTTGGTGTCGTCCGTACTAGAAATTTGTCTGTATATTTTCGTATCATCTACAAATATCTTACAACAAGATGTGATCATATCAGGAACATCATTAACGAAGATCAAGAATAATATTGGCGCAGTAACAGTCCCTTGAGGAACGCCACTGGTCACCATTCGAGTCCCACTTAATACTCCATTAACCCTAACAGTTTGGGTACGCCCAGTAAGAAAGTTACCTATCCAAACTAAAACGTTGCCCTTTACACCATAACTCTCTAATTTATGCAGTAGCAGGGTGTGTGAGACAGTGTCAAAGGCTCGTCTTAGATCGAGATACACAACATCAGCTCCAAGAGAATGCAGTTCATCTACAAAGTTGCAGAAGTCTTCCACTACTTCTAGTAACTGTGTAACTGTAGAACGGTGAGCACGAGCTCCGTGCTGGGCATCAGTGAAAATATTATTTCCTTCAAAATGACAAATAATGGGACTGCAATGACCTCGGTTAACTCTTTCAGTATTCGACTATGTAGTTTGTCGGGGCCAGCAGACTTGGTAGGATTCAAATCAGATAACAACTTCATCACATTTTCAATAGAAACGTCAACATTCTCAAGAAGGGGAATATCACGCTCAAAGGTTGGGGGGTCAGGTAATGGGTCACTGACAGACTGATGCCGTCGTCAGAAATAAACGCAGCAGAAAATGTGTCACTTAGAACTTCCGACATTTCAGACTCCGTGGTAACAGTCTGATTCCCTGTACGTAATGGGCCAATTGGGTTGCAACATTTTCTTTTAGAATTAACGTAAGACCAGAAAGCCTTAGGATTGGAACTACAAAGTTCAGCAATACGTTTTTCGTGATTTGATTTCGACACTCTACATGCCCTACCAGCCGTCTGTCTGGCACTGACATATCTATTACGGTTGCGCTCAGTAGGATATGTCCTCCAACGTTGAAAAAGCACTTGCTTCCTCTGAACAGCAGAAATTGCAGTCTGTGACATCCAGCGTTCCCTAAAAGATGAACGAGCATTTACAATGGGGACATACACATCTTGGCCAGTTAAGAGTTCAGATTTTAATATAATCCATGCCTCATCAGCTGGATAGTTGATCCAGGCGCCTGTGTCCCTGAACCCTCCAAGCTTAAGTTTGGTTCACTAACTGAAATCAACTGCACCATGGTCTGATGGTTGGTGTTTGCCATGTTTAGCATGAAATGTCAAATTTGAAAAGCAAAATGTCAAATTTGACATAATGTCAAATTAAGCCAGGAACCAGACTGGAATTACGGTACCCTACCGGTATTCGGTACTACCAAATTTGCGGAATTTTTTTTCAATTTCGGTTCGGCAAAATTTTAAATTCGGTCGATCCATAACATAGACCTGTAGACAGATGGATGGCGCTCTATTCGTTTAACCGAACTCGTGTGCCGTGTGGCACGCCTTTTTTCAATACCGGTATTCCATATACCTACTGACACTGACCTACAACCTAGGTCAGTCTGGCAGTGCCTACTGCCAGTAAGGGAAAATACCCCGAATCGGGGCATAGAGGCAAACCCCGATTCTGGGTTTTGTAATGCCCCGATTCTGGGGTCTCCCATAGACATTTTTTCTCCTTAATTTCCGCATGTGAAGATTTTAATTCCGCAATTTCGTTTTAACATATTCGAATACACATTTATATGTTCTACAAATAAGTAAACTTTGGAGTAATAATGAAATCTTCCGGCTTCAATATTGTACCGGAAAATCTAATGTAAATTGTACCCCGAATCAGGGTATCCAGGACTCCCTGTACCCCGAATCGGGGCTTGCGATATTTTCATACAGCCTGCAGAGCACCGATTCGGGGTCAATATTTTCTAGTACACCGATTCAGGAATTCAATTTTCTTGAAAATACACCGAATCGGCTCTTTTTTTCCACTCAGACACCGATTCGGTGTATATTTTCTAGTCGTTATTAATATTTTTCAATGGATTTTCCTGATGTAATTTATATTTTAATTAGAATTAATATTATATAAAGTAACAAATTAATTAAAATATTTAATATATTTGCGATGCGAGTATATTTGGTGATTTCATATTGTATTATTGTTAGTTATTATACGTACTTTGTCATTGTAATTAATATATACTACGTTTTAGTGCTTATTGTTAGACAAATTGCAATTATATCTATATATAATATTATGTGCTATGATGTACTATAATAATATTATAACTATAATACTATAATAATAATATAATGACAGTCCATGTGTTAACTGGGATGGCTCTCCTAATGTCTGTCTCAGTGGGCAATGGAGAATAGTGTGTGCTATGGAAAGTATTAAGTAATAACGAACCTGCCTTTTTGTACGAAGTTGGAGGCTGAAAGAAATTTGGGATCTATCTATCTATGTGGCGGGCTGGAGGGCCTTGTTTGTCCACAAAATGGCTTGGCCGCACGAGCATTTAATGAAACACTGTGAAACAGGTATCGAATGAAATGTTCTCTAGTTGGTGAAAAAAAAGTTTGAAAATCTTAGACCAAAGGGTGTCGAGAAATTTACATGTATTGGCTTTTTGCACAAAATACTCATTTCAGCTGATTTTTAGCGGTTCTACAAGTGGGAACTAATTATTTTACATGGTAAGAATAACTTATTCTTATATAAATATTAAATTGCTAGAGTCTCTAATCTCTATAACCCATTCCATCAAAGTCTTTAATTAATTTAAGAAATTAATGTTAAGAATGCATGTTTTTAATTGATTGAAATGATTTAAGTGATATTTATTGTTGAATTATCCACGCTGGACACATATTTCCATAGACCACTATTATAGGTAGATTAGCCTTCTTAATTCAGCCTAGCTAGAACTCCATCTTGCTTGCTTCCATCCAATCACAGACTAATAACTGAATAACTACCTACTATTATCTACTGAATATGAATAATGTATTGACAATAGATATCATATTGCCGGCAGGTTCAACGAACTGTGTTTATTACACGCACGGATTACGTGGTAAGCATTAAACAACTGTAACATAGTGTATGGATGATAGAAATCAAATATAATATTGAGGGTCTTTCTGTCTTTAGCTGGTTTATATTATATTAATTAAAGATAACACTAGTAAACGTTTTCAACGGTTTCTGCATCAGACTATTATCTTTCTGTCTTTAATTAATATAATAAACCAGCTAAAGACCCTCAATATTTTATTTCATTTCTATCATCCATACACTGTGTTTATTACCTGATTTATTTGTAAGCTATTTCCCACGGTGTTAGTTGATCAGAGTGGCTATTGGGACGAGCCATAAAGGCAGCCAAGACGCATTTACAATTAGCATAATGGTTATTCCTCGGGCCGAGCCACAAACGGTGTTGCGAGACATTAGCAAAAAAAATAAATTGAAAAATAAAATTAAAATTAAAAAAAAAAAAATAAGATTTAAAAAAATATATTTTTTTATTTATTACAAATACATTATAATAATTAAAAAGGGTAATAAATTTCGCTATTTAAGAAAGCCGTATCGATCCGATCAAGCCGAGTCGAACTGATGGAGCCGAGTCGAACCTATCAAGCTGAGTTGAACCTATCGAGCTGAGACAAACCTATCGAGCCAAGTTGAACCTATCGAACCGAGTCGAACCCATCAAGCCGAGTCACACCAATTGAGCCAGATCAAGATGAGTCAGACCGTTTGAGCCGAGCCGAACCTATTGAGCCAAGTCGAACCTATTGAGCCGTGTCGAACCCATTGAGCAGAGTCGAACTGATTGAGCCGGATCATACCGTCTTGGACCGATTGAGCTGGAACGAACCTGTTGAGTGGGACTGATAGAGCCGAACCTATAAAGCTGAGTCGAACTTATCGAGCCGTGTCAAACCTATCGAGCCGAGTCAAACCTAAGGAGCCGAGTCGAACTGATCAAACCAAGTCGAACCGAGTCAAACTGATCGAGCCAGATCAAACCGATTGAGCCTGATGGAACCAATCGAGCGGAGACGAACCAATTGAGCTGAATCGAACCGATCAAGCCATGTCGAACCAATCAAGCCAAGTCGAACCATGATTGAGCCGAGTCGAACCAATCGAGCCGAGTTGAACTGATTGAGCCGAGTCGAACTGATTGAGCCGAGTAAGTAGGCTTATGTGGGGCGAGACACGTATGGCGAGCCATCAGCGAACTGATATAATTATACTATGGCCGTTTCTCAAAAGTCTGTGTGTGACGTGTGTGTGTGTGTGTCGGTAGCCATAAATGTCGGAAGCCATAATCGAAGTTAATATCTTCAGTTAAATTGTATGGTTGAATCGAATTATTTCGATTCTTCTATCGGTAATTAATTATTTAGGGGGGTAACATTTATCCCATCTGGTATAAAATTAACATGGGTAGATTCGCCGTGTCCCATTCTATCAAAGTCTTTACTTTATACTCGAGATTAATGTCAAGTTTTATAGTTATTTATTGATTTACAATTAAAATTACATTTTTATCAATTAATTCACACGCAGGCTCTAACCACCTAATGACAGTCAATACGGAGTAATTCCTTCCCGTGTCTTAGCAACGCTGAGAATGTCCTGGCCTGTTAGAGGCAGACTGCTGCTGGTTGGGGATGGTAGGATAGCATTAATTCCCTAAACATTCTGTAAAAGCCTTTGCTGAATTGCCCCGTTATTTTTATTATCTTTTACATTAAAATACTCTGTAGTTGATTTAATAAGTGTAAGAGACCGTATTATTGCTGTATCGGTGTTTTTAGAGGATCTAAGACCTATTTCCTCCGTATGTGTACTGTGAAAGGCATATTTTATGATGCTATGGCAATTCGTGACGCAAAGGGGTGATAGCTACTCTTGAACAGTAGTTACTATGACTACGGTTAACAGCTGACATTCATACGTGTTGATTTCCTTTGTTCTACGGCGTCTCTCAGTTCAGTCAGCCAATTAGAGCGTTTTTGTGGCTCCTTGTACAGAAAATTTCCGAGAAATGACGCAATGCCTATGTGCAGTGTTTACATTCAGTCCTGAGCCAAAGAAAGAACGGCTTGGAAGTATTTTGTGCTTTACTGTTTTTAGTCTTACACTAGTAGGTTTAATTATAAAGGGCATATATCCTTTAACTGACATATCGGCATACCTAAAGACTACTGCTGACGGATCATACATCCTGACTGCTGAAACATTGCAAACTCGTAACAATCAGTGTTCAGTTGTTGTTTTATACTGCTATTTACCGTCAGTTCTTCATAATATGGTTGATGAATTATTATATTTGGAATAACGATAAATAACCCCGAAACCCAATATTCTTGATATACCGAAGGTAAGAGAGAAGGGTTACAGATAAACGATTGTGACTTATGTTAAAGTGGTTTGAAGTGAATCTAATGTTATTTGATAGACCCTACATGAGTCAGTCTGTGTTCCTTTTATATGTGACTAAAATCAGTGAAGATTGGCAGATTAGTGTGCAGTATTGTGCAGCATTGTGTATGAGTGAGTCTGTTAAAGAAGCAATTCCTAAAGAATGCGCCATATATGTGAATTATAATTAAGCCATATCGTTGTGAGTAGTTTAAGTCATAACTCTGTTTATATAGATAAAGCGCCACGTCCTAAAGGAACTGTTAATATTACCGAAGGTGAATAATATTGTCAGAGATTATATAATACTGTCAGTCGAATAATACATTAGGCTTACATAGCAATAAAATTAAACCGTCGAACCCAATCTCCCGGGAATATCCAGCGGGTGAATGGTCGCGCACGGATTGGTTTCGACTAGTGTAGTGAATCAAATACTTGTCATAGACTAAAAACCGATTTAATATCTAGAAGACATCTTAATTTGGTGGGTTAAACTGCCAAAGGTCTGAAAGCGCGAACATTAAAGGATATAGCTTCTTTGTTGCAGTAAGCAATAAAGTTGAAAGTACCGGTCAACCGGTAAACCTGAACCGGTACATCTGTAGGTCAGTAGTCAGTAGGCCCAACCGCTAGAACCGGTACTTCTGTATTCCGTAGGCCTAGCTGTCCTAACCGGTACTTCCGTATAAGTACACTAGTATTATTCGATTTGATTGTTGTATACCGGTAGGTCTTAGTACTTAATCAGGGAACGGCCGCCCTGATTTTTTATTGAGATTTTACTTATTTCTGTCAAGTTTTATTTATTTGTAGGCCAGTATTGAACAGAAGGCGTGTAAGCCTGATCAGATTGTACAGACGATTTGTAGGCTGAGCTGTTGTCTGATTGCTGTTAAGTCCGAACGGATTACAGTGTGTGTAGAGCACCTGTCCGATTAAGTACGATTAGGCAGTAGGGGCAGTGAACGCTGTAAGGTAATCCCCCAACTAAAGAATAAGTCGCACTACTGGGTTAGAGCGCATACTCCCTAATCATTTCGGAGTCTGCATGTCCTGTAGTTTATTTAGGCTTGAGAGTAGTCTGCCATCGTTTAGTCTGTACTTTGTTTGTGTAAGTCTGTACGGGTAGCGTATAATTTTATTTAGATAATTTGTAGGCTGGATAGTTGTCTGGCTGTTATTAGGTCTGAACGGATTGCCGCGTGTGTAGATCATCTGTCCGATTAAGTACGATTAGGCAGTAGGGGCAGCGAACGCTGTAAGGTAAACCCCCAACTAAAGAATAAGTCGCACTACTGGGTTAGAGCGCATACTCCCTAATCATTTCGGAGTCTGCATATACCGTAGTTTGTTTAGGCTTGATAGTAGTCTGTCAGTGTTCGGTCTGTATTTTGTTTGAGTAGTTTGTACGCGTAGCGTAATATTTATTATTCAGAGTTTATGCGATTATCCGCAACATTCATTCCCCAAGTTTGTTCCTACAGTAATTGTGTTTGTTATACATACCGCTATAGTTAAATTAACCTCGGTACTACACGGGCTGCTCGGCGTAGGTAAAGACTGGTGATTTTGTGCATCGGTCACTCCAGCAGATGCCGTGGTTCTTTTAGCTGTTCAAGTATATTTAACTACTGATTATTTGTTGTACAAGTACTCGTACCTAATTTAGGGTTTAGTGTACAGTGCTTTCCGAAAGTAATTAGTGTAGGCATTATATTTGTGTTGTAAAGTGGTTGATAGGCACATTCGATTAGCTCTATTAACTTCTAGGTAGGAACACTCCGTGATACATAACGTAGAACCTATAGCGATACGGCTATAGGTCGTCAGGCGGTGGTATTTTCCTATCTAGACAACGCAGTGTATTTACTACTACTTATTATTTCAAATACCGTAGTACCCTGTCCGTTGTAATAACCAGTTTTCTAACCCTTTGTTAGGCTGGTTTGTAGACTTCTTGTAAAATTACCCTAAAAATTCGTATTTTGTGTTTTTGTAAATTTTTGTGTTTATTTAGAGATTGTAATCTCACCCGAATTGTACGTAATTTGTAGTATTAAGTAACTTAGGTAAATTAGTATTATTTGTTTTAGTGTCTCATACGTAACACTTCATTGAAAGCGCACCGCTTTGTGTAGTGATTACCCCCAGAAATAATAACATTTATTTCAAACATTGACAAAACCCATTAAAACGGGTATATATATATTATAAATCAAATCTAACGATTTATAAATAGTAGGCCTACCATATAACAATTAGGTCTCAATATCAGTTGGACTACTGCTTAAATAACGGTAATAAAGTAAGTTAAAGTAACCAAGTAACCCTAAAGTAACAGAAATTCAATTATTTGAAATAATTGATATACCGGTATTTACGATAGGCCTATTATCTTTATTTCTATAAATCTAGGCTGAAATTATACCGGTACTTGTAATTAATTCTATTTCAGAATTATATATCCTACAAACTGTAAGCTGTATACCGGTATTCCGATAGGCCTATTATATATTTATATATATTTGTGCTAAAATTATACCGGTATTCTGTGATAAACCTAGTCTGTAATAATACTTATATAGTTATATATACTATAAGTATACCGGTATTCTAATATATTATATATATCACGCTACACTGAGTAGCAGTACCGGTAATTAATTACTAGGCTAGCAGGTAATACTGAGTTACTAGACTTACTCAGACTGTAATACAGCAGTAGACATTCAACGGTATACATAAGCATGTCTGACGCAAAGCAGAACCTGTCAGACAGTCTACTAGATACAACCGAGAGCGAAGTGACAGCAGAGAAACCGCATAAGAGGGATGCCATTGACATCTATCTGTCAGACTATCAGCGTTTCGTAGGTGATGAAGAGTTGCGGAGAAGACTAGATGGGCTTAGCCCTAATAGTGAAGGAGCCCAGCGTGTGTTGGATGCAATTGATGTGGATAGGTTAGCGGCGAACCAAGCTAAATTCGATGAACAACTCCGCATCGCTAGAGACCAAGAAGAACAATTAAAGAAAAAACGTATAGAAGATAGAAAGGCAGTGGCAGCAGCAGTGGCAGAGGCAGAAGCGGAAAGAAAGGCAGCAGCAGCAGTGGCAGAGGCAGAAGCGGAAAGAAAGGCAGCAGTGGCAGAGGCCGAAGCGGAAAGGAAAGCGGCAGCAGCAGTGGCAGTGGCAGAGGCCGAAGCGGAAAGGAAAGCGGCAGCAGCAGTGGCAGCGGCAGAAGCCGAAAGAAAAACAGCAGTGGCAGAAGCAGAACGGAGGGCATCTGAAGAGGCAACCCAACTAGAGTTGGAAAATCTTCAAGAGAGGCAAGACAACTTCAATAAACAGTTAACAGCTAGTAATATGCAGATGATGAGGCGATCTACTCCCAAAAGACAGGGGTATACATCATCTGAAGAAGGCGATACCACCGATACTGAAGGCAAAGGAAATAGATCTCGTCTAAGCAGACGTAAAAGAACATTCCACCGTCAGAAATTGCCTGATTTGCCTCCAGCTGTTAGAAGGCAACTAAATAACACCAACTTAGGTAGTACAGAGCCCACAGACCAAATAATTAAAATAGAAAGACTCCCTACTATAGTAGATGAGCCTGAAATAATTAGGCCTGTTCTTGAAATCACCCCTTCGGTGATAGATACACCTGTGCTCCCTGAAACTGCTTCTAAATTCCCTCTGCATAGCACTAAGCTACCTGTGCCCCGTAGAACTGCCCAAGAGACAGTTCAGGTCCTGGACCCCGAGCGAAATATTCCAAATTTGTCGCCCGTTGTCCCTCGTCCGCCCGCTACGACGTTGGCGGACTCCCGCTTCGGCGGTCGAATGGGTGGACGAGAGACGGCGGGGGATGGATATCCTGCTCGGGCAGATGCAGGAGACTGTCCTG
>JAUCBJ010000420.1:0-15383 GCA_032718475.1 Nemertoderma westbladi | reverse complement strand
ATTTCCGGAAAAACGGGTACCAAAAAAGCTGCAAAGTAGCCGAGACATTTTGCCTGTTTAAAGCAGCCAGACATGGCATGCAAGCCGGATAAATATTTCTGAAAATTTGCCAGAAACGGTTTTCCTGGGGTAGGCCTAACGGCTGACCGGTTGTTTTGGTTAGAAAATCCCGCCTCTGTAACCTGCTCCTTTCCCCCGCCTCTATAACCTGCCGCTATCCCTCAATTAGTTAAATGATCGTTTATTATTTTGGTTAGAAAATCCCGCCTCTGTAACCTGCTCCTTTCCCTCAATTAGTTAAGTGATCGTTTATTGTTTTGCTTAGGAAATCCCGCCTCTGTAACCTGCTCCTTTCTCTCAATTGGTAATGTTATCGTTTATTGTTTTGGTTAGAAAATCCCGTCTCTGTCCTGCTCCTTTCCCTGATTTTGTAAAGTGACTGTTTATTGTTTTGGTTAGAAAATCCCGCCTCTGTAACCTGCTCCTTTCCCTCAATTAGTTTAGTGATCGTTTATTGTTTTGGTTAGGAAATCCCCCCTCTGTAACCTGCTCATTTCTCTCAATTGGTAATGTTATCGTTTATTGTTTTGGTTAGAAAATCCCGTCTCTGTAAAATGCACCTTTCCCTGATTTGGTAAAGTGACTGTTTATTGTTTTGGTTAGAAAATCCCGCCTCTGTAACCTGCTCCTTTCTCTCAATTGGTAATGTTATCGTTTATTGTTTTGGGTAGAAAATCCCGTCTCTGTAACCTGCTCCTTTCCCTCAATTAGTTAAATGATCGTTTATTGTTTTGGTTAGAAAATCCCGCCTCTGTAACCTGCTCCTTTCCTTGATTTGGTAAAGTGACTGTTTGTTGTTTTTGTTAGAAAATCCGGCCTTAACCTTCTCCTTTCCATCAATTGGTAATTGTTTTTGGCTATAAAATGAGTGTTTTGCTACGTCATGTGGTAATCGATTATCGACAACAACCACAAATTATTAAATTTAGAGTCTTTTACCACAGGCGCATATGGAATTCTATTTCATAGTCTATAAATCATGGAATGTTTTGGCACAGGCATAGTGAACTACTACTACTAGGATCGGCATGCTGCATTGCAGCTGCATTTTTAAGAATGCTGTGCCGGCTTGTCAACAAAATTGCACCGCCACAACTCCCTATCACCCATGACATTTGCTAGATCATCCGCATCTTCAAGGCCAGTGTCCTTTAAGATGCGTCTCAAGAAAGTCATGGGCTGTCCACCATGCTTATTCACTCCATGAGGCTGCCAAAGTACAAGATTATGCACTGGCTGGTCCTCACGGCGAAAGCAATGTCCTGCAAAGCGGAGGCGATTTCGTTCTAGTGTCAAGCTTGGGGGAACCAATGAGACACCTCCAATGTTATACTGTATAGTGTTTGGTTGGAGATGTGTGCATTGAACTTGACACAATGAACCCGGCGTAGCATTCTTGTGAATGTGCCATCCAGAGATTTGGTGTCCTCAGCAGTTAGAGCCCAGCATGGACTCCCGTAGAGGAGTACTGGAACTACTGCTGCTCTAAATAATCGGACCTTAAGTTTCCGATTAATTCTCGGTGACTTCCAAATCCTGGAAAGCCTATTCAAGGTTGCCCATGCCTTTCCCTTACGTATTCGAAGGTCTTCACCTGACTTCCGGATCCATGATCCCAGGTAACAGAAGTCGTCCACATGCTCAAGCATACCATCCTTTGAGATTATGCTCATCCGATCAGAGACTTGCTGAGGACTTTCAAAGTTAACTGTCAAAATTTTGGTCTTTCTGGAGTTAATAAAAACACCAACACTAGAAGCAGCATGTTCTAATGAGCTGAGGAGCCGTTGGGCTCCCTCTAGTGATTCTGAGAGTACTCCTAAGTCATCAGCAAAGTCTAGATCAGTTAGGTACTTGGAAGGATTTCCTCGACTTCTGGAGCCAATAGATGGAGTTATCATCACCCCATCATCATTATGATGATCTAAGGACATGCGTAGAACATAGTCAACCACAATAATGAACAAGAATAGTGCAAGTGTGTCTCCTTGGAGGACGCCCCATAACACTTCAAATGGTTCTGTGTCACCGTCAACAGTAGACACAAACCAGTTAACATAAACCAGTTGTACTGGCATTTAGTAACATAAATCAGTTGTACTGGCATTTATTAACATAAACCAGTTGTTGTACTGGCATTCATTAACACAAACTAGTTGTACTGGCATTTATTAACATAAACTAGTTGTACTGGCATATATTAACCTAAACTAGTTGTACTGGCATTTATTAACATAAACCAGTTGTACTGTCATTTATTAACATAAACCAGTTGTTGTACTGGCATTTATTAACATAAACCAGTTGTACTGGCATTTATTAACATAAACCAGTTGTACTGGCATATATTAACGTAAACCAGTTGTACTGTCATTTATTAACATAAACCAGTTGTACTGTAATAGTAAATAGTGAAACCAACTGTCCGACGTACCCTTGTAAAACGAGGATCCCAGCAAAATCCGCGGATCCTGTTGCGGATACCATAGAAGCAATGACGGATCCCAGTAGGATCCGCGGATCCTAGAAACCACGGATCCGCGGATCCAATAATAGTCTATGGTATCCGCATTATACAAATTTGTAAAACGCGGATCCCATAGCAAACCATTAAGGCAGCGGATCCCATAGACATCATTGAATATCCTTTACATGTCTCTTATGGTGTCCGCTGTTTACAAATTTGTAAAGAGCGGATCCCGTTCATTCAATGCAAATACCGGTACAGTAGTTAGGCCTTAATTATGTAGTTAGTTAACAGTTAAGCATATAATAATAATAATAAGCCAGCAAGCCGTAGCTGTAAGCCCGCAAAGTGCAAAGGTCTGACATTCTGCTGCAGTACAGCTGCTATAGGCCTATAGCAGTACTGCAGTATAGGGGCTGTTGCTGTTACGCTGTCTGTCAGAGAGGTAACAGCCCGTGGGGTAGGCCTACCTGTTACAGTATGATTTACTGGCGTTTGGCTTTTATATTTTTTTGGCTTTATTATTGGCTCCTTGCTGTAGGTATCAGTACTACACTACTGAGATAGTCCAGTGTTCAGCAGTAGGCCTACCTACTGTTCTTTATCTAATATTTACTAGCTAGTTGTAATACCATTCGGATATTTTATCAAATTAATTTGTTATTTTTAAGTAATTTACACGCTGCTCTCACTTTAATGCTGTGATTTTTAAAGGGACCTCCATGGAAACGAGGTTTATCCTCATGGAGCTATCCCTAACATTGTATGTCTACAAGATAATCTATATTTTATTTATGAACTATGCACTATTTCTTTTATTAAATTAAAATATATAGTCGATTCCAAATTATGCCGGTTATTATTAGTGTATTATGTTATGTTTTATATATACGTCTTACATTTTATATGGCTTATGTACAATGTTAATAAAAAACTTCAACTTCAACTTCAAGTAAAACGGAAGGGGGCACAAAGCAGAGTTCGTCAGCATTGCAAAGGCGATGTCGCGAGGATAAACCATACTGCCATAGGGGAGCCGTAATATCAGAAATTAGAGAACGTGGATACAACCTAGGAACACATCCCGATGGAACAACGGCGGAGATGACCCGTATCTTTAAACCCGCGAGATGGCCGGCGAGGAAGGGGTGCGCGCAGATTCAGGGATTTCTAGGAAATAATTAAGTGCAATAATTTTTAGAAGTCGATAACTCACAGAATATCCAGCTAGAATTTGGGGAATGTTAATAACATATCTCTAATGAATATGGTACAATCTTTATTATAAAATCAAAATTATTGGCCTACAACAGTACAACTAAGCAAACAGGCCAAATGCAAAGTGGGTTCCTTAATGCCCCGGTTTCCCCTACCTCTTTTTCATTTCATAAAAAACACCAAAAAATTACCAAAAAAATTCGACTGGAGGAGTGGAGTTAGGGTAACATAATAGGGTTACCGTTACATCTGTACATGACAGTTTGAATTATGGTTGGGCCTGACCAACTAACCCTAACCAAAATAATAAACAAAATATAGGCCTACCCATAATACACAATCGTCCAGTCCATAGTCACTGGCAGACTGGTCAAACTCCTAAATTAAAAATATTAACTACCGGTACGCGGTACCGGTAATCTGTATTGCTGTATTCTGTCTGTCTGTACTACTGTACTGCTGTAAGGAATTTGTAGGTACCCGAGGTGCTCTACGGTCCGACTACAGGCTGACAGGACTATGGTAGGCCTACTGGTCAACAAACAACAAACTGCTGAACTGCGTACACAAACACTGTCTGACTGTAGCGTAGGTCTTCTGCCATATGCAGTACCGGTCCGGTACACAGCTGACAGATACAGGTAGCGAGGTATGACGTAGCGTAGGCCTACGGTACCAACCTGCCACCTACAGACTAACAAATTGATGTTGAGTCTGATAACAGTGTGGTACCGCGGTACCGGTAGCGAATCTACTGTCTGTCTGTATGCTGGTACTGTGGTATGAAGGTATATCTGTATGAGTATGTAGGCCTACTGCCTACAATTGCCCTACATACAGAATCAAGCAATTGCATTGTTTGAACGGGATCCGCTCTTTACAAATTTGTAAACAGCGGACACCATAAGAGACATGTAAAGGTTATTCAATGGTGTCTATGGGATCCGCTGCCTTAATGGTTTTCTATGGGATCCGCGTTTGACAAATTTGTATAACAGTATAATGCGGATACCATAGACTATTATTGGATCCGCGGATCCGTGGTTTCTAGGATCCGCGGATCCTACTGGGATCCGTCATTGCTTCTCTGGTATCCGCAACAGGATCCGCGGATTTTGCTGGTATCCTCGTTTTACAAATGCCCCTGTCCGACAGACCAGAAATCAACAAATTTTGAATGTTTTGGCATAGGCATGTTGAAATCAACTGTCTGACAGTCCAGAAATCAGCAGTCTGACAGTTTGAAGAAATACATACATAACATAAAAAGTCATTAAAAGGACAACAAAAGTCATTAAAAGGACAACAAAAGTCATTAAAAGGACAACAAAAGTCATTAAAACCCAGTAAAAAATCCCCATGCGTAACGCATTCGTACCACATGCAGCATTCGTAAAAGGTGCGTGCAATGTTATTTAAGATTCGTGAAGCCTTCGTCAATGGTTCGTCAGTCCGAATAAATTTAACGAATGCGTATAGTATTCGTATCGCATGTGAGATTTCACTTGTAAATATATTCGTGGCTCATCATTCGTGGCACATGCGATACGAATGCTTCCACTCCACACAAAAAATAATTCGTGGTTCATTCGTTCGTACCACATGCGATACGAATGCTTAGCCACGCCACGCTTAAAATTATTCGTGGTCCATTCGTGACGCATGCGATACGCATGCAAAGCACTCTCAATTAGAGTACCGTACAGACTGTAATACTGACCAATCACCATTCGGCAAATAATCGAACATAGTGTTATTAGTTTTAGTAGCTCTCCCACTTTGTTACCAGTCAGCCAGTCCCATGTACTTTTACTATATATTTATTTAATGGGTTGCCCAGTAATTCTCAACTCCCATTTATTATTTTGGTTCCCCATTATTTTGGTATGTAAACCTGTTCCCTTTACCAACATGCTTGATATACTGTAATAATGTAAAGGTTCTGTACTGTAGGGTAGGTGAGATAAATAATGACAACATAAAACTACTGTATTAACTTAACGAACTACAGTATGTAGGCATACTTATAGTATGTAGGCACTAGGCACCCCCCCCCCCCCTCCACCCGTAGTTTTGGCCCCTGTACAGTAGTACTCATTTCCCAAAGTTATTACAGTAGTTTTATGTTGTCATTATTTATCTCACCTGGCCTACAGTACAGTACCAATACATATTATAAAGCATGTGGCATTTTTATTAAATGGTACGTGTGTATGGTGATATTCTCACACAGTTTCTTAGGCCTCCAGGTCTAATTTGTTTAATTCGCTATAAAAAGCCATTAAAAAGTCTACTGATATACTGTAATGTAGCAGTTAATTAGCGGTTACTGCTACAGTAGGCCCCACACTTATTAATGGTAAAAAAATCTTACAGACAAAATACTGTACATCAAAGGCATACATTTTATGAGATGCATCAACATAATTTCAATATTTTTTTTACTATATTCTAGAATATTAATTCGCTTTTTTTCGATAATAAGTAATAAAATATATATATAATAATAATAAAAATATATATAATAATAAAATAATATAATATAATAATAAAATAATATAATAATAAAATAATATAATAATAAAATAATATAATAATAAAATAATATAATATAATAATAAAATAATATAATAATAAAATATCATAAAAAATAATAAACCATCAATAATAATTAATAAGTATAATAATAACTATAACGCTTTACGTCTGAAATTGCGTGCTCTTGAATTATATCTGAACATTTTTTTGGGGAAATTGAAAATGGCTTTCATATTCGATTCGGAATATCAAGTATATTTAAAAAAATAAAATAAAATGGACACGTTTTATCAGTTGTAAACTGTTAAAACTATGTAAACTGTAGCGAAATAATAAAAAAATAAAAATCCTGCGGTAAACATTCGTATAACACTCGTAAAACATTCGTAACGCATTCGTATAGCATGGGAAACATTCGTATATAACATGCGGGACGCATTCGTATCGTGTGCGGGAAACATTCGTATAAGATTAGGGGCGCATTCGTAGAATGTGCGGGATTCGAATAAGGTTCGTATTACATTCGATATGCGAATAAAGGATGCGTATTTGGTTCGGTTTTCGCATTCGTATCGCATGGTTCATCTATGTAACATTTCAGAATGCGTTACGAATGCGTGAAATATGCGCCATCCCATGCGTTACGAATGCGGATTTTTTACTGGGAAGGACAACAAAAGTCATTATTGGGTAAATCTTTTCGACCTACGCGTAGGCCTACGCGTAGCTACGCGTAGTTTGTAACTTCCATTCCTGTCATTTACGGTAGGGCCAGACTTACTGCCTTTTTAACAACTACGCGTAGGTGTTTTAAAACTACGCGTAGTTATTTTGGAACTACGCGTAAATATTTTGAAACTACGCGTAGGTGCTACGCGTAGGTGCTACGCGTAGCAGTCCTGATAACAATGATTTTTCATTTCAGGTCCGGTAGGGTTGAGTTGTTAGGCAAGTATCGGTATATGTCAGGTATCTGATTATCAGACAAGGAATAACAGAATCGGAAACTCGTATCTCTACATACAGCACTGTTAATAAATAATATTCGGCTCTTTCACATACAAACACAGGATGAATAAAAAGTAGACTTAAAATTCACGTCTCATGATTCAAGTATCTTTGTTTCCATTGGATTATTGAAATATTCTACAGTAGTAAGCTACCAATCTACCAGTGAAGTGGTTAAGCAAAAGCTGATAAAGACTGCATAAAATTCAATTGTTTGGTCAAATAACAAGTGCAACCAATCATGGTAGACAATTTAGTCTCCCCCTTCCCTTATCAAGGGGTTAACATATTAAATATATCCTTGCCCTATCGTGAACACAGGCAATAAAAAGCATAGAGAATCGATAAGAACCATCGGCCTATTTCCTTTGTAAACTATTTTTGAACTCTAAACATTATTACCGGTAGCACATTTTAGCACCCGCAACGCATGAAGTTAAGAATATGTAGTCTTAGCGTATTCCTCTATATCAGTATATAGAGTATACAGGTGTATAGGATGCATTACTGTTGAAAGCATTTGATGGTTGTGGGTTGTTTATTGAACATACCGTATGGTCTTATTTTAGTACTGAACCGCTTTGGAATACGTAGGCCTACTTATGATAAACGACGTATAGACATAGTTATGGGTAGGACCTACGCGTAGGTCGCGTAGGACCTACGCGTAGCTACGCGTAGCACCTACGCGTAGTTAATGTTAAAACTCAGAAACTGGTGATATATGACCCAATGTTGCGAACTACGCGTAGCTACGCGTAGATACGCGTAGGCCTACGCGTAGGTCGAAAAGATTTACCCGTCATTATGCACAATTCGTAAAAAAAGGAGGACAAAAAAGTCAAATAAAAGGACATAAAAATCACTGCCGTATAATAATCCCCCCCTGCCTTGTCAGCTTGTTCCGTGTTGTGTGTTGTAGGCCTATGCCTATACTTCCTGTCAGACTGTTTTGCTGTACCTTACTGCTGTACTGCCTTACAGCCTTATCCAGTTACAGAGTTATCAGCAGTCTGGCAGTTCCAGTTATGCTGATATGTGCACACTATCCACTATCCACATCCAGCTATCTGATAAGGAGACTGCAGACTGCACAGTGCACTGTGAAGACATATCAGCATATAGCTGTATAGGCTACTCATTGAACACATGTTATGGCATATTGTAGAAAAAGAAATGGTTGTCATAGAGTTGGAATTTATTTCAGTGGTATTTTCTGGATAGGATTACTATTTTCAGGTTAGTGCTAACACTGCTGCACTGTCTGACTGTACTGCTGTAACCAGGCTGCCAGGTGCAGGTAACAGAACAGACGAAGTAGGCCTAATAAATAGACCTAATACTGTGCAGTGCACTGACTGACTGATAGCCAGATAGCTGTATTGCTGATACCAGATACAGTACTGCAGTCAGTAAGGGAAAATACCCCGAATTGGGGTACAGCTCTATACCCAGAATCGGTGTTATAGTGGAAAATAGTGACACCGATTCGACATTTTCAGTAGAAAGCTATACCCCGAATTGGTGTTCTACTAGAAAATCTCCAGGCAGCGGAAAAAATTAGGTATACCCCGAATCGGGGTATAAGAGTTATTTAGTTCCCTGTGAAATCTGTCAAGTGGAACCTATCAATCAATCATATTATGATTACAATGGCTATTCTTCATTGGCACTGGCTGACTGAGTGCCGATTGGCGCTATATTGTGTTTGTCTACATATAATACTGTAATATTATGGCGCAATTCCTGGTGTTGATTTTAACATACGATTCTAATAAATGACTCTTGTCACTAAAAGTGTTGTAAAATAAAATCAATCCTGAGTTAATTTCATTTTACGACTTTATAGATTAATTAATTATTGTGTACCTCTAGTGTACCTCTATTATAGTGTATTATGTTATCAAAGCAATTCATAAAAATTAAAAGTAAATAATAATTAATTAGAAAAACTATCTAAAAAAATTATATTATTATTATTACATATTTGTATTTCCTGTTAGCCTACTCTTCTTACTGTCTTCTGGTCTTAGCAGAATAAACCTCTCCTTAGGGCCGTTTCCCAGGTTTGCAAATAGGATAACATTTCACACATCGACATCACACTAATAATTGTGGTTGTGATTTGTATGCTTAGTAGCTTAGACGACTGTGTATTACATTACATTACACAGTTAGACGGGAAGCAGTTTGTTTGGTTGATGAAAGTCATTCTTGCTTTGAACCTTTTTGTTTGCGTTGGAATCCAATATTGGAATGGAATATTGCTTCTGCTTTTATATTTTGTTTTATTTAGACTTTTGATTAAATTTATAAGCATTCCTGACTTCCTGGCTTTACTCGGCGTGGCTGTTATTAATTCAACTAGGCAGCAATGTTAAACGAGGCTATGGGTAATCTAACTAAAATAAATTGAATACAAATTGATCTTATTATTATTGCCATGTATAGCCTTGTCCTTTACATCAACTCAACTAGAAGGCCAGCAAGCTGGCTTTAAACGGACCTGCCCATCAAACTAGTACCCTGAGTGACCATGCAGACAAATCTATTGCCCTGGTATGGGTGGCACCAGCATGCAGACAATATCTAGGTTCCAATCATTACTGGAAGCCTATTACAAACTCTAATGGCCTGTCCTGCTATCAGCTAGGTGCTAGGGCCAATGTCAATATGTACATACATACAGCCAATATTGTGCATATACATACTTACACGTTGTGGGGTCTTCGAGCAGCACGTGTTCAAATGTTCAATGACTGAGCAGCGACTAATTAACAAATTTATGAGAGATTCATTGACCAGCTACCGACAGACCAATATTGTGACATATATTTTAGTTTAATGTTTGATTCAATTAGAGGCACAAATTAAAAAGGCTACAAATATATAGGGGTGAATAATTAAATTAGTCACCCATTTAGGCCTAAAAGGTAGCCAAATATAAGTTGCAATCTATATAAATTTTTGAATTCAGTAGTGTGGGTGTGTTGTGTATTGATTCCGTAGATTTCATGTTGAAATAGCGTTCATTAATTTAATTTCTATTTAATGATTCATGCATACTAATACACACATTAAATTAGTTCGCGTGTGTTAAGTGTGTAAGATTTGATTGTTTCGTCACGAAACCATTAGGGCACAGAAACTGACGGATTCTTCGCGAATTTCGCAAACGTCGCAAACTTCGGGAATTTGTTCTACAATTTTGACTCCTTAAGCAAAAGGGTCCCGAATGAGTTTTTTAACCTTTATTTTTTGTGATTTTGAGTGCTTTTTTTTATACTAGTGAATATTCTAGAACCTTAGTAGATTTTTAATGATATATAGCTAGTATTTTTTACTAGCTAGTAATTTTTGGAAATTATTTTGGTCATTAATATATTCTTCAACAGTTTAACCTGAAATATCATGGACTTTCACATTTTTTATAATTTCAAAAAATACTAGCGAGCAAAAAAACACTAGCTATCATAAAAAACATATCTACTAATGTTGTAGAACTTTCACCAATACCAAAAAAATTAAAAAACTCTAAAAAAGGATTGGTGAAAAATGGCTGGGGTGTCGACAGGGCGAAGTAGGGACCGTTTTGCTTAACCCCTTAGAGCCTATGACGTCCACTGCACGTCACAATGGACAGCACGAAGACGTGCAGTGGACGTCATGCTGGAATACATGTTTTATTGGAAGGCTCTTGGAGTAGGTATACTGGTGGATAGTATTAATGACATTTATTGCTCTTCGTGACAAAAAATCCATTCTGTACTGTAGATAGGCTGTATTGTAGACTGTATTATTAGTGTTAGGTATATGGCGTAAAAAAATGCCAACCACAGTACAGTAGTACAGACTGGCAGTAAGACCGACAGACAGACAGACTAGATTTATGTAAACGTGTAAACTGACATCAAAAATGAAATCAGCAACCCTTAAAACCACCATAGCGAGAATGTTGGTTAGTTAGTATACTTTCTTAAGTTTTCACAGACTGACTGACAGAAAGACCGACAGCCAGACAGACTAGATTTTTTTAAACGTGAAAACTGACATCTGAAATAAAATTAGCACCCATTAAAACCCCCATAACGAGAATGTTAGTTAGTTTGTATTATTTTTTAAGTTTTGACAGACTGACTGACTGACAGAAAGACCGACATACAGACAGACTATATTTATGTAAACCTGAAAACTGACATCAGAAATGAAATCAGCACCCCTTAAAACCCCAATAGCGAGAATGTTAGTTAATTTGAATTCTCTTTTATGTTTTGACAGACTGACTGACAGAAAGACCGACAGACAGACAGACTAGATTTATGTAAACGTGAAAACTGACATCAGAAATGTAATCAGCACTCCTTAAAACCCCCATAGTGAGAATGTTAGCGACAAGTTTTAATTATTAACCATATTTCGTAAGATATATTTTAAAACATTTATTTATTAATAATGCAATAACTGAATAACCAGATAACGGAAGACAAACCGAATTGAAACTTTTAATTACTAATAATAATTGTGGTGAGAGGTGATGGAAATCAAGGATATATGTTGTTATGTTATGGAGCACGCGTTGGTAGGCACAGGCAATGAATTGATGTCTGTTGAGATGTATTGAAGGAGCACTATTCCTTCATTAGTAATAATATTAATGTCATTGAATAACTGATACCTAAACACACACACACACCCCCGTCAGCCAGTTCTATGGAGAGTGAGTGAATGTGTTCGCGCTTTCAGACCTTTGGCAGTTTAACCCACCAAATTAAGATGTCTTCTAGATATTAAATCAGTTTTTAGTCTTTGACAAGTATTTGATTCACTACACTAGTCGAAACCAATCCGTGCGCGACCATTCACCCGCTGGATATTCCCGGGAGATTGGGTTCGACGGTTTAATTTTATTGCTATGTAAGCCTAATGTATTATTCGACTGACAGTATTATATAATCTCTGACAATATTATTCACCTTCGGTAATATTAACAGTTCCTTTAGGACGTGGCGCTTTATCTATATAAACATAGTTATGACTTAAACTACTCACAACGATATGGCTTAATTATAATTCACATATATGGCGCATTCTTTAGGAATTGCTTCTTTAACAGACTCACTCATACACAATGCTGCACAATACTGCACACTAATCTGCCAATCTTCACTGATTTTAGTCACATATAAAAGGAACACAGACTGACTCATGTAGGGTCTATCAAATAACATTAGATTCACTTCAAACCACTTTAACATAAGTCACAATCGTTTATCTGTAACCCTTCTCTCTTACCTTCGGTATATCAAGAATATTGGGTTTCGGGGTTATTTATCGTTATTCCAAATATAATAATTCATCAACCATATTATGAAGAACTGACGGTAAATAGCAGTATAAAACAACAACTGAACACTGATTGTTACGAGTTTGCAATGTTTCAGCAGTCAGGATGTATGATCCGTCAGCAGTAGTCTTTAGGTATGCCGATATGTCAGTTAAAGGATATATGCCCTTTATAATTAAACCTACTAGTGTAAGACTAAAAACAGTAAGGCACAAAATACTTCCAAGCCGTTCTTTCTTTGGCTCAGGACTGAATGTAAACACTGCACATAGGCATTGCGTCATTTCTCGGAAATTTTCTGTACAAGGAGCCACAAAAACGCTCTAATTGGCTGACTGAACTGAGAGACGCCGTAGAACAAAGGAAATCAACACGTATGAATGTCAGCTGTTAACCGTAGTCATAGTAACTACTGTTCAAGAGTAGCTATCACCCCTTTGCGTCACGAATTGCCATAGCATCATAAAATATGCCTTTCACAGTACACATACGGAGGAAATAGGTCTTAGATCCTCTAAAAACACCGATACAGCAATAATACGGTCTCTTACAGAGTATTTTAATGTAAAAGATAATAAAAATAACGGGGCAATTCAGCAAAGGCTTTTACACCGCTCCCAGAAAATGGGATTTTCAGTCTATAAAATATAAAATCACAGTTTCTAAAACATAAAGATACTCTAAACAGTTAGTCTTTCTTACGCAGACGGCGTTTACGCAGTTTTTTGAGGCTAGCAAGAGTCTTTTTCTCTTTGGGGGGAGCCACTTTACTAGGAGGGCCATAACTCCTGGGTGAAGGGTGCAATATGATTGCATCAGAAGGTGTAGGATTGTGGTCGAGGTATCTGCCGTTTCGATATGCTTCTCCTCGAGCTGATTTTCCTCCGCCCGTAGCTGGATACGTTCATCCAAAAACTCTCGCAGAGAATAGGATCGTCCAAGTTCGATAACTTCTTAGAGATTCTGGATTTCCCAATCGAATTGAGATAAGGCCAATTCGTTTATCGATTGGACTCACTGTTATAACTTACGTTTATCTGAACAAACGCAGGTTTCCTTTTTGATCTTTATAAAATAGCGTTTAACTCGTTTCGTACAACGCTCTCCTTCACCTTGATGAGGGGTTGTATCGCGTTAAACGTGGACGACCATACGGTTGGATAGTGATATTAGGTGTCCGCGTCACAATCCGGCTAGGTAAGATGGGCGGCTAGCTAGAAATCACTGTCGGAGTGTTACCGATTAATTGTTAGGGTAGCACTAGATCTTTGAACAGTGAATACAGTCCGCGAGGATCCGCGACACCACCAAGATCGCAGGTCTGAGGTCCAACTAAGGAATGAGGAGGTTTGACCGAGTATTCCGGGACTCTGATCGTAGGTTTACTCCAGGATCGTTCGAGCCGAGTGAGCATAGGTGATACGTCAACAAGTTTCGGTTTACGTGGATGTTTATGTCTTTCCGTTTATTAGTTGGGTCTAGGGCATTTATCGTAATAATACCAAAGACGCACGTCTGGTAGGGTAAACGCGGGTGATATTTATTTGTTGTTACAATGCTTCTATCAAGAATTCCAAATATACGTTGGAGTTACCGCGTCCATTTGTTTCTTAAGTGTCTTTTCTTTCGAGTCGATTTCGAATAGAATTTTCGCATTCGAATTTCCGTTTATGGTTCCGACTCCGCTGGGCAGGATATATAGTCGACATAGTCTGTATTGTGTAAATCGATAGGATGACAAGACCATCTTCTATCAACTCCGTCATATCTGCTATATATGAGTTTATCCATATTATAATGAGTTTATATTTAGGCGAGCGGGCGTCGCTGCCTACCCCAATCAACCCCGGACAGTACGAGATCCTCAGCGCCGATGTGTCGTCGCCGCTGTACTTTCGCCAACGACGTAGCCGCACAACGACAACGACAACCGGCACAAGTCACTCAACTGTCCGTCCCAAAGGCTTAGATGTACTTCAGGTTTCCTTGGAGAGTTAGGTTACTTTTACGATTGCGACTAGCTACTGTAAACACACCTTAGCAGTAACATTCACCTATAAACTCACAAATACCACACACACAACTTGTCACAAATTACACACATTCGGGCCATTTGTCCGTTAGTCAATGCCTTCCAGAATGTCACTGTATTAGTATGTATCCTGGGATACTAGTAGTGCGCTATTATTCCCTATGCTATTCAATGGGACAAGCTTTCTATTGTTCTTTTAACTCAATTCTAATTCTAGCGTAGTTGTTGCTATGGTGACATTATGCAAAGCTAGCGGTGGACATTATGCAAAGCTAGCGGTAGAATTAGGGTAGTTCCAATGCATACAGATCTGGGATGTTATTTAATAGTATTCTTTAATAGTCAATGTTCTGTTTTATACATGACTTTATGAATTTTATCGGCTATTGACTATGTTTGGGAGACTTTCACACACTCATACGCATGATAAGATAAATCTCCGCTCCCTTGATCTATTAATTAATGAAATTTTGGGAACTTTATAAATTGCGTAAAAATGGCAATTTATTAAATTCATTAAAGGCATGAATTTAAATTTATTCCCTGAAATTTTATTATTTGATAATTAAATGGACATATTTTGATTCTAGAACATGTCTAGGGACACAAGATCCTTAATTCTATGACAATTGTCTTTTCTAAGAATATCGGTAAATGCTACGATATCTTAATTGACTAGAATTGTTGAAGGATCTGAATTTTACAGATTTTGACGT